>CM074724.1:12249041-12336541 GCA_037306005.1 Rhinophrynus dorsalis
ATCAATGGATAAGAAAAATTAACTCCACCTTTAACCTTGAGAAAGTCCATTCTCTATCACAACATCATCTGCGGCTATTCCATTCCATGTGGTCCCTGTGGACAGATTATGTCAGTGCGACGCCACGTGCTGCCCTATAGGCTTATCCTTGAGGCTTGTTACCTCTAGTGTATATGGATGCCGGCCCTCTGAACCTCTCCCTTTCTTCTCTCTTACCTGATCTATCCAATTCTTTTTCTCTTTCTTCTTTCCTATCTCTTTCCTTACTCCCAGACTGCCTATGAAAGTAGTTATGGTGTTTTGTTTCCCTTATCTCTTGTATTGCCATCTGCCTTTGGGCTTATATGAGAAATGTACTTTTTATGTTACTAGTGGATGTACATGGTTATCTTTTCTTTATACTCAGAACTGAATTTAATGCGTGTCTGCAGTAATATCTTAGATGATCACTTCTCCAGGAAAAGATGAAAAATGTGTGCATCTCATGTTGCATTATATGTGCTCAAATATCTTTGCTCTTTGAAAAAACAATGAATTTCATTAACCTTGTGGCTGCCTTTCTTGCTGGAATTTTTTTATTGACGATTTATTGAATCGTGAAGAATTGTAGTGATAAACTACATAGGAGTGACACTGTTTATTTCATTATTTATTAGCTTTCATGTATGGACAGAGTACAGGTCCTGTGTTGGGATGAGTGAAACTTTTTGCCTCAAAAGTAAAACAGGTAATAATGAGACTTCCCACGGAGTTGGAAATTTTTTGTGAAAAGTGCTGATTTTCTGCTTTTTTCCCTCAACTAGCTCATTGCTTTGAAATCACTGCTAAGACTGAATTTCCCACACAACATAGCAAGTTTCCCTTCTTTTCACGCAGGCGTGATATAAAAGGCATGTCAGGTTCCTGCACAATGCCACTTCTGTGTTTGTGAAAGATAGGGAAAACAACATCATTTTACAGCTAGTTAAAGGGATAGTAATACTTCGTTTTATCTCTATTTTATTTTGTAGGCATTAAAAAAACATGAAGAACGATATAAGTCTTATCTCTCAAACCTTTATGGTTTAAGAGATATTCACAAGCAAAGTTTCCCCCCCCCCCCGTTCAGCCAGATCAGAAGGGAGGTGCCCAGGTAGACTGCAGAGAGGGACAATCTTCAATTAAGATAAGGAAAAAAGCTGAAAAACTTGTCAAGGGGGGAAGGGCTTTCATTGTTCTCATAGAAAGAAGATTGTCCCCTGCTGTTATCTGTCTGGTCTGATAACCAGATTCACATCTGAGAAGGGATGGCTTACACTAGGAAAAAGGGGCGGGAGGGGGAAACTTTGCTTGTGAATATCTCATAAACCATAAAGGTTTGAGAGATAAGACATATCATTCTTCATGTTTTTTTAATGCCTACAAAATAAAATAAAGTTAAAACAAAGTATTACTATCCCTTTAATATTGGCAAATACAGTAAAACTGGAGTGAAATCAAGTAGACAGGATGCTTTTTTTCTGTGTTATGGGAGTGTGGGGGACATTTCCTGTGATTTTTCAATGATTCCTGGTCCTCATGTCATTTATGGTCCTGCACTTCCAGTTTCTGTATAAATCAGAGATTTGGAAAGCATTTTGCATTCATAACACATCTATATCATGAAATCATCATTGGGTGAAAACTCAGACAGAATAGACATATTAATAGTATATGACCCAGCACACACATACACACACACACACTCACTCAGCACACAGTCTCACATACATATTCTCTTCAGTAGTTTCACATACACACACTCACCTCAGCACAAAGTTTCAAATACACATACTCACCTCAGCACAAAGTCTCACATACACACACTCACCTCATCACAATGTTTAAAATACATATTCTCACCTCAACACAAAGTCACACATATACACACACTCACCTCAACACAAAGTCTCACATACACAAATGTACCTCTGCACAGCCTCACATATTTACACACTGACCTCAGCACACAGTCTCATTGATGACCACTGACCTCAGTACAGTCTCAAATACACACACATCTCCCCACACAGTCTCATATACACACACACTCAGTTCAATATCCAGTCTCACATACACACACTGACCTCAGTACACAGTCTCAAATACACACACTCACCTCATCACAGTCTTGTATACACACATTCACCTAAGCAGTCCTATAATATACACACTCTCCTCAGTACACAGTCTCACATACACACCTCAAAACACAGTCTCACAAACACACACTAAGCTCAGCATACAGTCTCATACACACTTTCACTAAAGCACACAGTCTCCTATAAACACAATGACTTCAATACACAGTCTCCCTCTCTCTCTCTCACACACACACACAACTCAGCACACAGTCTTACATACATATTCTGACCTCAACACAGTTTCACACACACACAATTACTTCAACACACAGCATCACATACTCACACCTAAGTACACAGTCTCACATACACACACTTACCTCTGTACACAGTCTCACATACCCACCTCTGCCGAGTCTCAAATACACTCACTCAACTCAGGACACAGTCTCACATAGACACACTGACCTCGGCACAGTTTCACACACTTACCTTAACACATAGCATCACATACTCACACTCACCTCAGCACACAGTCTCACATACTCACTGACCTCAGTACAAAGTCTCACATACACATACTCACCTTTGCACACAGTCTCACATACACTCACTCAGCTTAGCACACAATCTCACATACACACACTGACCTCAGCATAATCTCACACATACTTACCTCAACACCCAGCATCACATATTCACACTCACCACAGACCACAGTCTCACAAACTGACCTCAGCACAGTCTCACATACACACACACACACACACACACACACATACATACCTCAGCACACAGTCTCACATACGCACATTCCTCTCAGTACAAAGTCTCAAATACATTCACTCAACTCAGCATTTACCCTTAATTGCATACACTAACTTCATTGCAACCTCATCTAAACATAATCCGCTCACAGAGTCTGTCATACACACATTGACCTCCTCAAAGTTTCTTAAACATACTCTCACCATGGCAATCTTACATTCATACGTTCATTTCATCACAGACTCACATGCACATTCAACCTAGCACACAGTGACATGTGCACACTCACCCTCACATATATAGTCTTACATAGAGTCATTTATCTTAGGATACACAGTACAATACCATACCTCCCAATATTTAAAATGACCAAAGGGACACTTTTGTTTCAGCGGTATTGTGGGGGTATTGTGGGGGTGTGGCTGGTGTGTAACTAACGTGGCTGGGGGTTCTGTGTGGTAGCGTGAATGGGAATCACTGCACACAGAGAATAAAGACAACAAGTGGGGCAGAATCCTGTGAAGCGGGACATTGACTTAATGTGGCTGGACAGCGGGATTGGACCTCGTAATTGTGATTGTCCTAAGTAAATCGGGTTAGTTTGCAGCTATCCAATATATATTCCATCAAAGCAGCACAGCTCACAGTCACACTGACATTCAACCTGTGCATTAGACTGCTACATGGGACATTCCTACACGCTCATGCATGCACAAACAAACCCATGAATGCACACACACAAACACTCACATTTATACATACAGACACAAACATACACACATACATATAGACACAAACACTCACACACATTTATACATACAGACACAAACATACACACATTTATACATATAGGCACAAACACTCACACACATTTATACATACAAACACACACACATTTATACATACAGACACACACACATTTATACATACACACACATTTATACATATAGACACAAACACTCACACACATTTATACATACAGACACACACATCAGGTCACATCACAGATAACAGTATGACATTTCAAGACTGTGTTAGAAGTCTCAGGAATGAAGGAGGGAGGCATTTTACACTGTACGTTGGTTATACATTCCCTGCACAGCTGTTACATTATGCTACCATTAGAATGTACTCACCATGTAATCGTTTTCGCAGTGTCTTCTCTCTGTATGTGGTGCCAGCACTGGGCATCAGTACTGATATATATACAGCTAAGTGGGAGGAGGAACATTTTATTAAAAAAAAAATCCTGGAGAAATGCCTGACACATTGCAACAGGCTAACAAAACTGGATTACCTGTGGTGTGAGAAAATACACCATAACACACTATACATTATATAGTTTGCTTGAGTACACTAATGATTCAACCAGTAAGACCTCAATGAACAATTACATAGGAATAAAAGTGAGATTTGACAAGATCTTTAGGATTCAAAATAGCTTCAGCTTTTCCAGAGCCGTCAAGAGTCAATGTTTACTCCACAATGGGAGCATCCATCTTGGTAGAAAGAAAGCAAAAAATAGCTCACAGCACTATCTCACCTTAGTGTGTGGTAATACTTGTATATACATATCCTATATAATAATTCGCTAAAACGTGTGTAACGACGCAGACATTCACAGTAGAGCGTCCAGCTCTGTATCAGCTACTGTGCATGACTGCCCTGCGACCGGCTGGCAGTGGTACTATGGCCCGTGTAATGGGCTTTCAGCTAGTATAGATATATATATATATACAATATATATTTTTTTATTATAAAGTGACCATTGCAAGAATTGGTGTTACTGACGTGTGCAGCAAGGAATGAGAGGGTTCTCCAGTCCCCCAAACATCAGGCAGAAGCCCAAAGTGCAAACACAAAACAAACAAACAAACAAACAAACAAACCTGCGCTCCTCCAGGCTAATTTTGAATGGTGTGCCCTGATGTTTGGGGGACTGGAGAACCCTCTCATTCCTTGCTGCACCATTCTTGCAATGGTCACTTTATAAAAAAAAAATGATTTTATATATATATATATATATATATATATATATATATATATATATATATATATATATATACAGGTCCATGGTAAGACCCCACCTAGAATATGCTGTTCAATTCTGGGTGCCCTATCTGAAAAAGGACATCATGGAACTAGAGAGAGTGCAGAGGAGGGCTACAAAACTTGTAAGGGGAATGGAAAGTTTTAGTTATGAAGAAAGGGTAGAAAAATTAAACTTGTACACACTAGAGAAACGGTTTCTTAGACGGGATATGATAACATTATATAAATATGTTCAGGGCCCATACAAAGGGCTCTCCAAAGACCTATTCATTAACAGAACAGCACATAGGACAAGGGGCCACCCGCTTAGACTTGAGGAAAGGAGATGTAATCTACAACAGCGGAAGGGTTTCTTTACTGTAAGGACAATAAAGGTATGGAATTCACTGCCTGAGGAGGTGGTGCTATCGAATACATTAGATGCCTTTAAAAGGGGCCTGGATACTTATTTAAAAGACCATAACATAGAGGGCTATGTACGTTAGTATTGGGATGAATATTTAGTTGGGGCTTGTTGATCCAGGGAGAAATCTGATTGCCATTTGGAATCAAGAAGGAATCCCCCCCCCATTCAAGGCAGAATTGAGGGGGGGGGTTGCCTTCTTTTGGATCAACGATGGTAAACAGGAATAGGAAAAGGTTGAACCCACATACATAGAGACACATGGGCAAATATATAGATACACACAGCAAATAAACACACATACATACATACATACATACGCACACTTAAGGGGGCTGATATGAAGGGGGAAGGTGGGAAGAGAGAAAGGAGAATGGAAGCATAAGGGTTTTAACCCTTTGAGTGGCAGAAGGGTAGTGAAGGCACTGCATAGTCATGCATTGCATACTCCCCTACCACTCAAATGGTTAAGCAGCTGTCCCAGTGTGTACATCCATTTCTGAAGTGCAGTGCAAGAGTGAAAGGGTTTTGTGAGATGCACTGAGGTGCAGAATGATAAACTGGTAGAGCATATTCAGGCACTCTGTGTCCTTTGTCATAAGACTGTCCCTCCCCCTTTGTGTTTTACATAGTTTATATGTTAGAGACTAACACTTATAGCTTGAACCCTTTTATTGGCACAGACTTATGCAGCACATTGTTTTGTAGGACAGAAAGGGTTAAAGGTATAACTATTGAGTTGTAACATGTGCATCAGATTGGGCTGGTGCTGTGTGTGACAAAAGGGGATATAGAATGTATTTCACCACAAAAAAGGGTTAATTACCGGTGGCAGGTTGGGAGGCACAAAACACATACACTGCTGGTGGGGGAAGAGGCCATGCTGGGTGCTATGCCAGGGTATCCTTTGAAAATGTCACCGTCATATTACAAATGTCGCTGTGTTGAAAACAGCAATATGATAATGGCGCAGGCATCACAATGTCATATGTACTGCAATTCTCCCTTCTCTCCAGATGCTCTTGCATATACATCAAGCGTCATACACACTTAAAGGCTACATTAACCCTCTGGGTGCCAGAGTGGTATGCAATGCATTGTAAAGTGTTGTGTACCCCTCTGGCACTCAAAGGGTTAATGTAGTGGTTATATGCCAAGTCTCCTTCTGCCTCCTCAAACCTAAATGCATTTAACTCTTTAAGTACCTCTATTTCATATTGCAACCCTCCTTCTGCCTCATCATTCCTCCGTTTCAGTGGCACAAGGCTCATAGCAGCAGAATTTATGTTGAGTATGGAAGGACTCCGCTCAATCCCACTGCTGACAGGGGAGGGCGCTCTTTATCCAGCTCCGGCACAGGTCAGCTGAAAGTTGTGTAACAGATGCAATGCATATTTGGAGGTATTTCCCCTCAAGATTACCATCGGATCCGTTATGGGCAACTCCCTGTGATGTGTGAGGATTTGACCTTTTGCTCATGCCGGTAACTGAGCAGTAATCCGCTGCATGACCCGGGGATGAGCAAAAGGGGAAATCCTCACACATCACAGGGAGTCGCCCATAATGGACCCGATGCACTGAGGTAGTCCGAGCTCCCGGCTGGAGGGGTGAAGGCTTGTGGGGTTTACACAGCACGCTATGCCGCAACCAAGGTCCCCCTGCAGGCTGTGGTGCAGGGGATTTGCGAATACTGGGGGATAATAAAAAAGAAAAGCTGCAGAGGCGACATTTTAGGAGACTTGCTCTTGAAGCCAGAGAGTAAGTTATAAAGCGTGCAACGTTGCAAAAATAAACCTTAAAATATTAGGGAAGTGAGAGAAGGAAGGCTGAACTGAAGGGATGCAATGTACAACACGCTTCGGGCGCCATGGTTGTTTGGTTACTGAGCCTCTTACTTCTACTGAACATAGGTTTGTGCCCTGACAGCACGTTAGAGCACATTAACATACTTTAACCCTTTAAGTGTGAGAGGTATGCACATTGCAGGGTTAAAGTATGTTAATTTCGTGTCAGGTGTTGACAGGGCACAAACATCTGTTCAGTAGAAGTAGGAGGCAAAGCGATTCGGGGGTGCACTTGTGTACAAGAGCTGTGCACCCGGAACATGGGAGACTGCACTGCAAGGAGACAGTGCTGTGAGACACAGACCTTCACTTGGAGGTCGCCATTAGAGACATACCTTGTGGCTTTAGGTTAATCCCTGAGGACTGATTTACTTAAAAGATCAATCTCTCCGACAGCCAGCCTTCTACTTGGATCACAGTGTCGGGATCTTTGAGAAACAGTACAGTATTCTGCAGAGGCTGTCAAGGCCCTTGCAGAGGGAGCCAGGCTCCTCAGTGCAGAGAGGGAGGCCCCCTGTCACCGGCTCCTGTCCTCAGTGAATGAAGTACATTTCCCAGGCTCCTTCCTGTCACCTCTGAAATTGCAGAGGTGGTTGCTGTAAGTTCGGAGCTGACAGGAGGTGGTGACAGGAAGGAACCTGTGGAATGTAGTTCTTTCATTGAGGACAGGAGATGGTGACAGGGGCAGGAGTTGCAGCATTGAGTGCGGAGATGTATAATGCGGACAGTCTTCATGCTGACAGTGTTGTTGGGGGTGTCCCGGTTCAAGGAGTGCAGCTTGTCCCTCAGATCAGGTCACAAATTTATGGAGTACTCTGTATTTTGTGGTGTAATGAAGACGCATGTGGAGTTGAAGACAGGCAGCTGAGGGGTTAATAGCAGAGGCACTATGGAGCAGAGAATGATGGGGAGAGAGATGGGTGCATCAGGAGGAAGGTGTGTGTGTAGGATCGAGTGGCTTGTGTGGGTGGGTGTGGGGGGCTGGTGAATAAAGTGAGGCCAAATTTGTGTGGGGTTTGTGTGTGTGTCTGTGGTGTAGGAGTGAGTGGTAGCCATTTTGTTTTTTTTGTAAGTTTTGTTGGATAGTGGTGGGCGGGCCAACTCCCTGCATGATTTTCACAGGCAGGTAGCAGTGGTCTTCGGCCACTGCAATGCCGTGAAAATCACGCCCCCATTGAATAACCCAATGGGAGCAATAACTCCTCCTTACTGCTGCCCCGGGTATGTTTTGGCAGGCACAATTTCTTCTTTTATATATATATATATATATATATATATATATATATATATATATATATATCTATATATATAAAAGAAGACTTTGTGCCTGCCAAAACACACCCAGGGGTGGTATTAAGGAGGAGTTACTGTTCCCATTGGGTGATTCAATCATGCAGGGAGTTGGCCCGCCCCCACTATGCAGCCCACCCACCACTATCTAAGTCAGAAAAAAACAATATGGCCGCCACTTGCTCCTACACCACAGACAAACACACATGCCCCACTCACACAGCACCACACACACACACACACACACATGCCCCACTCACACAGCACCAAGCAGACATGCCCCCACTCACACACACAGCACCACATACACACACAAAGCCAGAAATACATATGGCTGACACACACACACAGTCACTCACCCTGACTCCCAGAGGCCTCAGCAGGACCTGTAGTGCAGCACCAGAGGAACAAAATTGCACTCAAAGGGTTAAGGTAGGTCCTCATTGCTCAATTATTTCTTCACTGTCATCATTTGCCATGCAAGACACAGGACAGACAGCCATCAGATTCACACTTAACCCACTGACTGCCACAGGGTTGTGTATCAAGTTTTACCCCTCAGGGAGTGTGTTCAAACTCCTCACACTGTAAACTTGCATTTCTCTCCCACTTCTCCTCCTTCCCCAGCCTATTACTAACACTTTTCCATATTTATGTTAAGCCCCGCCCCTACTCGCGATTAAGCCCCACCCCCTTTTAACCCAGATTGCCCCATTGCTCTCTCCACATCAGCACCACATGAGGGACTCCACAAGTAAAAATTCCCAGGTATAACACATACATGCCTCACTCACACAGCACCAAACACCCATACACACACACAAAGCCAGAAAGAAAGATGGCTGACACACAGTCACTCACCTTGACTCCCAGTGGCCTCAGCAGGACCTGTAGTAAAGCCACTGAATGGTGCTGCATCAGCAGGGGAACAAAATGGCACTCAAAGGGTTAAGGTAGGCCCTCATTGCTGAATTACTTCTTCACTGTCACCATTTGCCATGCAAGACACAGGACAGACAGCCATCAGATTCACACTTAACCCACTGACTGCCACAGGGTTCTGTATAAAGTTTTACCCCTCATGGAGTGTGTTCAAACCCCTCACACTGTAAACTTGCATTCCCCTCCCACTTCTCCTCCTTCCCCAGCCTATTACTAACACTTTTTCACATTTATGTTAAGCCCCGCCCCCTACTCGCGATTAAGCCCCACCCACTTTTAACCCAGATTGCCCCATTTGTTTCTCCACATCAGCACCACATCAGTCCCCTCTAGGGACTTCACAAGTCAGTGTTCCCAGGTATGAACACACTTCCCACTGCTATTTAACTCTGACATGCCTCTCTATACCTTAACCCTTTGAGTGCCAGAGGGGTACACAACTCATGAGCACATGTGTTTCTGCTCATATATGTTGCGTGTCTGTGTGTGTACATCTCTGTTACATATGTGTGTCCATATGTGCATCTCCAGTGTGTCTGTGTGTACATGTCTTTTGCATGTTTCTGCCGCTCACTGTGTGTATGTGCATACCTCCCAACATTTCACAGGGCCAAAGAGGGACACGTTAGTTTTAGGTAATATTATTGGGGGTGTGGCTGGTGGGCGGGGCATTAGTAAGAATTTTTAGGTTATTTCATGACCTATTACTGGCTATTTATGTAACTGAATGAATGATTTAGTTCAAGACCAAAGTATTTTATTTGCACAGACTAATGTATACACACATATACTGAAGTTTATTGCTTTATTGCTGTAGAGCAAAGTAATACACACCACACAGTCAGGGCTGGTGCAAGGATTTTTGCCACCCTAGGCAAAACCTAATTTTGCCGCCCATTTCGCTCCGCCCCTTGTGTCCCACCCCTTTATACCCTGCCTACTTATACCCAACCTCTTTTCATGATTGTCCTCTCTCTGCCCCCTGAGCCACTCTGCCCCTGTTCTGGAGATGCCTGTAAGAGATGCCCCCCACCAACTTGCCCCTTATCAGCTTCACTTTGGCCCACCAGCTCCACTTTGCCCCTATCAACTCCAACTTGCCCCCATCAGCTCCAACGTGCCCCCACCAGCTCCATTTTGCCCCCTCAGCTTCACTTTACCCCCTCAGCTCCAACTTACCCCCATCAGCTCCACTTTGCCCCCCATCCTCTCCAACTTACCCCCATCAGCTCCACTTTGCCCCCCATCTGCTCCAACTTGCCCCCATCCGCTCCAACTTGCCCCCACCAGCTCCACTTTGCCCCCAGCAGCTCCAACTTGCCCCCATCCGCTCCAACTTGCCCCCCCATCCGCTCCAACTTTCCCCACCAGCTCCACTTTGCCCCCCCTCAGCTCCACTTTCCCCCCCTCAGCTCCAACTTGCCCCCCCTCAGCTCCACTTTGACCCTCATCAGCTCCACTTTGAACCTCATCAGCTCCAACTTGCCCCCATCATCTCCAACTTGCCACCACCAGCTCCACTATGCCCCCTCAGCTCCAGCTTTCCCCTAACAGCTCCAACTTGCCCCCATCATCTCCACTTTGCCCCACATCTGCTCCAACTTGCCCCCTCAGCTCCAACTTGCCCCCCATCACATACCTGTATCTCCCGCGCAGTCTTCTCTTCAGTAATGCAGAGCGCGGCGGGAGATCATGACTCCCAGCGCGCTCTGCATTACTAAAGATCCGACCAGATGAGGGAGCGCTGTAGCAACACAGACCTGACTGTGTTGTGGTTCCTGGCGTGGTGTGTGGGCGCAGCTCTTCTCCGCTGCATGCCCGCGCCCCCAGTACGTGTGCGCCCTAGGCCGGCGCCTACCTCGCCTATAGGTGGAGCCGGCCCTGCACACAGTCTGACCTCCTAAAAAGAGGGACAACAGGGTGGGAAAGAGGGACAGAGGGATTTGGCCCTCAAAGAGGGGCACTTGGGATGTATGGTATGTGTCTGCCTGTATGCTGCATATGTCTGTGTTTATCAGTGTGTCTGCATTTCAAACACGTGCGCCCAATGGTCATAACATGACGGGCAACGCCGTCCCATGTTGCTAGTATATATATATATATATATATACACAAATTTTACCACACACTTAGGTGAGTTAGCTCTGTGAGCTATTTTTCTTTTTTTCTTTCTGTTTCCACATATCTCCTTTACTCATTCTAGCAGCGTTTTCAATTTGACTAACATTATACATCAATGTTACATTGCACTAATTATTTTCTCTATATATTCTATGCCTTTAAGAGGTTTATTTAGGCTTTCATATACCCTGTCTACTTGCAGCTGATTATTCCTTATGTGGCCTGCGGGGGTGGTAACTTGCTTCCTATAAAGGCTCAGTCCTTTTGCATAGGTATCCAATCAGTGCAGGCATACAAGGCAAGTCTTCCTTTACACCTTTTTAAAATATTGTTTGTCATTTGTTTTTAACTGTATACATGGGGACCTCCAAACATTCAAAAAGAAAATGTATTAAAGGGTCCCCCTCCAACTTGTTTCCAATAACATCTCATCGGGGGCTATTTTTAATTTTTATTTTCCATTTAGATAGGGATTTCAGGTGTTTAGAGTAGGTACTTACAAGCCACAATTGATGTGAGAAGCTCTGAGCACGAACAACAGCACAATGGCCTGTTCTCCAGTTAGTTACCACTCAATAGCATCACATTTTATCTCTCTAGTGCCATTACAGAGGAGAAATTTCCACATACATATTAGATTAATCCCGCCCCCTAAAGTGCAGTCCAGTACCAAAATGATGGGCAAATCCCCTCAGCACGTAAAAACCAGCTTATCCCAGATGTACGTTTCAGCCTTATTTGGGCCTCATCATTGAGGTGCAGCTGGTTTCTCTAGCCCAGTGGTTCTCAATCTTTTTTTGTTCGGGGCACCCCTGACATGTAATCTAGAACATTCAGGGCACCCCTGACATATTTAATGTACTGTATCAAGGGCATAAGAAGGGTACAATATGTAAATATACTGTTATTATTAGGTCTTTTAATCATAATAACAAAACTAAACATATTGTGCATAACAATTTCTATAAATCTTTATTTAAAAATCCATTTTTATTAGTCTTCATAGAAAACATGGGGCACCCTAAGTTCATGTCCGTGGCACACCAAAGTGCCACGGCACCCTGGTTGAGAATCACTGCTCTAGGCACTGAGAGCAAGGGGTCCACGTCTGGATTACCCTTTACACTTAGGGAGAGACCCTAAGTGTTTTACAGAAACAAGCAACAAATGATGTGAGAGGCTCTGAGCACAAACAAAAGCACAATGGCCTGTTCTACGGCTAGTCACCGATCAAGAGCATCACATTTTAGCTCTCTAGTGCCATTACAGAGGAGAAATTTCCACATACATATTAGACTAATCCCTCCCCTAAAGGGCAGTCCAGTACCAAAATGATGGGCAAGTCTCCTCTGCACGGAAAAACCAGCTAACCCCAGACGTACGTTTCGGCCTTATTTGGTCCTCATCAGTGAGGTGCAGCTGGTTTCCCTAGGCACTGAGAGCAAGGGATCCACATCTGGATTACCCTTTACACTTAGGGAAGAGACCCTAAGTGTTTTGCAAGAACAAGCCACAAATGATGTGAGAGGCTCTGAGCACGAACAAAAGCAGAATGGATTGTTCTCCAGCTAGTCACCACTCAAGAGCATCACATTTTAGCTCTCTAGTGCCATTACAGAGGATAATTTCCCACATACATATTAGACTAGTCCCACCCCTAAAGGGCGGTCTCGTCTACACATAAAAAACAGCTAACCACATGCATACATTTCGGCACAATTTAGACTTCGTCAGTGAGGTGCAACTGGCTTCCCTAGGCACTGAGAGCAATGGGTCCATGTCTGGATTAACCTTTACACATAGGGAGAGACCCTAAGTGTTTCGCAGAAACAAGCCACAAATGATGTAAGAGGCTCCGAGCACGAACAAAAGCACAATTGCCTGTTCTCCGGCCGACTCAAGAGCATCACATTTTAGCTCTCTAGTGCCATTACAGAGGAGAAACTTCCACATACATATTAGACTAATCCCACCCCTAAATGACAGTCCAGGACCAAAATGATGGGCAAGTCCCCCAAGACTTACATTTCGGCCTTATTTGGGCCTCATCA
This sequence comes from Rhinophrynus dorsalis, assembly GCA_037306005.1. Lineage (NCBI taxonomy): Eukaryota > Metazoa > Chordata > Amphibia > Anura > Rhinophrynidae > Rhinophrynus > Rhinophrynus dorsalis. The sequence continues at coordinate 12,262,615 of CM074724.1, forward strand.
GTGAGGTGCAGCTGGCTTTACTAGGCACTGAGAGCAAGGGGTCCATGTCTGGATTACCCTTTACACTTAGGGAGAGACGCTAAGTGTTTTGCAGAAACAAGCCACAAATGATGTGAGAGGCTCTGAGCACGAACAAAAGCACAATGGCCTGTTCTCTGGCCAGTGACCACTCAAGAGCATCACATTTTAGCTCTCTAGTGCCATTGCAGAGGAAAATTTTCCACATACATATTAGACTAAACCCACCCCTAAATGGCAGACCAGTATCAAAATGATAGGCAAGTCCCATCTACACGGAAAAACCAGTTAACCCCAGGCATACATTTCTGCCTGATTTGGACCTCAACAGTGAGGTGCAACTGGCTTCCTTAGGAACTGAAAGCAAAGGTTCCATGTCTGGATTACCCTTTACACTTAGGGAGAGACCCTAAGTGTTTCGCAGAAACAAGCCACAAATGATGTGAGAGGCTCTGAGCCCGAACAAAAGCACAATGGCCTGTTCTCCGGCTAGTCACCGCTCAAGAGCATCACATTGTCATCCCCACCAAGTGTCAAGGTTAATCCAGACGTGGACCCCTTGCTCTCAGTGTCTAGGGAAGCCAGCTGCACCTCACTGACAAGGTCCAAATTAGGCCGAAACGTACGTCTGGGGTTAGCTGGTTTTTCCGCGCAGAGGGGACTTGCCCATCATTTTAGTAGTGGACCTCCCTTATGGGTGGGATTAGTATAATATGTATGTGGAAATTTCTCCTCTGTAATGGCACTAGAGAGCTAAAATGTGATGCTCTTGAGTGGTAACTAGCCGGAGAACAGGCCATTGTGCTTTTGCTCGTGCTCAGAGCCTCTCACGTCATTTTTGGCTTGTTTTTGCAAAACACTTAGGGGTCTCTCTCTAAGTGTAAAGGGTAATCCAGACGTGCACCCCTTGCTGTCAGTGGCTAGGGATGATGAGGTCCAAATTAGGCTGAAATGCATGTCTGGGATTAGCTGGGTTTTCCGTGCAGAGAGGACTTGCCCATCATTTTAATAGTGGACCTCCCTTATGGGTGGGATTAGTCTAATATGTATGTGGACATGTCTCCTCTGTAATGGCACTAGAGAGCTAAAATGTGATGCTCTTGAGCAGTGACTAGCCAGAGAACAGGCCATTGTGCTGCATAAGTCTGTGCCAATAAAAGGGTTCAAGCTATAAGTGTTAGTCTCTAACATATAAACTATGTAAAACACAAAGGGGGAGGGACAGTCTTATGACGAAGGACACTACCAAGTTATCATTCTGCACCTCAGTGCATCTCACAAAACCCTTTCACTCTTGCACTGCACTTCAGAAATGGATGTTCACACTGGGACAGCTGCTTAACTGTTTGAGTGGTAGGGGAGTATGCAATGCATGACTATGCAATGCCTTCACTACCTTTCTGCCACTCAAAGGGTTAAAACCCTTATGCTTCCATTCTCCTTTCTCTCTTCCCACCTTCCCCCTTCATATCAGCCCCCTTAAGTGTGCGTATGTATGTATGTATGTGTTTATTTGCTGTGTGTATCTATATATTTGCCCATGTGTCTCTATGTATGTGGGTATGTGTATGAATATATATGTGTCTTTATGTATGAAAGTGTGTATCTCTGCATGTCTTTGTATGTATGTATGTATGTATTTATGGCAATATGTGTGTGTGTGTGTGTGTCCATGTATATATCTGTGGGTCAACAGACGAGCAACGCCGTCCCACACTGCTAGTGGAGTTCAGAATCCTGTGTATTTATTAGTCATTTTTATTTAAGTCAACAGTTCATAAGATGTTTAGATTTATTTATTTTTGGTATATGTAGACTAGACAGTCCTGTCTGGCATACCATCCAGATATTAACATTCCACATTATCCACCATCTCAACTACCACTCACTGCCAGCCAAATACTAATATTCCACACTGCCCCCTACCTGCCACCTCCTGCCAAACATATACCAACAATCCACATTGCTCTTCCTCCACCTGCCACTTGATACAATCCAAACAGTAACAAGCCACAAATGATGTGAGAGGCTTTGAGCACGAACAAAAGCACAATGGCCTGTTCTCCGGCCAGTGACCGCTCAACAGCATCACATTTTAGCTCTCTAGTGCCATTACAGAGGATAATTTTCCACATACATATTAGACTAGTCCCACCCCTAAAGAGCGGTCTCGTCTACACATAAAAAAACAGCTAACCGCACCAATTTGGACCTTGTCAGTGAGGTGCAGCTGGCTTCTCTCGGCACTGAGAGCAAGGGGTCCATGTCTGGATTACCCTTTACACTTAGGGAGAGACCCTAAGTGTTTTGCAGAAACAAGCCACAAATGATGTGAGAGGCTCTGAGCACGAACAAAAGCACAATGGCCTGTTCTCTGGATGGTCACCGCTTAAGAGCATCACATTTAGCTCTCTAGTGCCATTACAGAGGAGAAATTTCCACACACATAGTAAACTTATTCCACCCATAAGGATGGTCCAGTACCAAAATGATGGGCAAGACCGCCCTGCGCTGTAAAACCAGTTAACCCCAGACGTTTCGACCTAATTTGGACCTCGTCAGCGAGGTGCAGCTGGCTTCCCTAGGCACTGAAAGCAAAGGGTCCATGTCTGGATTACCCTTCACACTTAGGGAGAGACCCTAAGTGTTTCAGAAAACAAGCCACAAATGATGTGAGAGACTCTGAGCATAAACAAAAGCAAAATGGCCTGTTCTCTGGATAGTCACCGCTCACGAGCATCACATTTTAGCTCTCTAGTGCCATTACAGAGGAGAAATTTCCACATACATATTACACTAATTACACCCCTAAATGGTGGTCCAGTACCAAAATGATGAACAAGTCCCCTCTGCACAGAAAAACCAGCAAACCCCAGACGTACGTTTCAGCCTTATTTGGGCCTCATCAGTGAGGTGCAACTGGCTTCCTGAGGCACTGAGAGCAAGTGGTCCACGTCTGGATTACCCTTTACACTTAGGGAGAGACCCTAAGTGTTTCGCAGAAACAAGCCACAAATGATGTGAGAGGCTCTGAGCACGTAGAAAAGCACAATGGCCTGTTCTCCGGCTAGTCACCGCTCAAGAGCATCACATTTTAGCTCTCTATTGCCATTACAGTGGAGAAATTTCCACATACGTTTTAGACTAATCCCACCCCTAAATGGGGGTCCAGTATCAGAATGATGGCCAAGTCCACTCTGCACAGAAAAAAAACAGCTAACCCCAGACATACATTTCGGCTTTATTTGGGCCTCATCAGTGTGGTGCAGCTGGATTCTCTAGACACTGAGAGCAAGGTGGCCACGTCTGGATTACCCTTTACACTTAAGGAGAGACCCTAAGCGTTTCAGAGAAACAAGCCACAAATCATGTGAGAGGGTCTGAGCACGAACAGAAGCACAATGGCATTTTCTCTGACTAGACCCCACTCAAGAGCATCACATTTTAGCTCACTAGTACCATTACAGAGGAGAAATTTCCACATACATATTAGACTAATCCCGCCCATAAGGGAGGTCCACTACTAAAATGATGGGCAAGTCCCCACTGCACAGAAAAAACAACTAACCCCAGACATACGTTTTGGCCTAATTTGGACCTCATCAGTGAGGTGTCGCTGGCTTCCCTAGGCACTGAGAGCAATGGGTCCATGTCTGGATTACCCTTTACACATAGGGAGAGACCCTAAGTGTTTCGCAGAAACAAGCCACAAATGATGTAAGAGGCTCCGAGCACGAACAAAAGCACAATTGCCTGTTCTCCGGCCAGTCACTTCTCAAGAGCATCACATTTTAGCTCTCTAGTGCCATTACAGAGGAGAAACTTCCACATACATATTAGACTAATCCCACCCCTAAATGACAGTCCAGGACCAAAATGATGGGCAAGTCCCCCAAGACTTACATTTCGGCCTTATTTGGGCCTCATCAGTGAGGTGCAGCTGGATTTACTAGGCACTGAGAGCAAGGGGTCCATGTCTGGATTACACTTAGGCAGAGACCCTAAGTGTTTTGCAGAAACAAGCCACAAATGATGTGAGAGGCTCTAAGCACGAACAAAAGCACAACGGCCTGTTCTCTGGCCAGTGACCACTCAAGAGCATCACATTTTAGCTCTCTAGTGCCATTGCAGAGGAGAATTTTCAACATACATATTAGACTAAACCCAAACCTAAATGGCAGTCTAGTACCAAAATGATGGGAAAGTCCCATCTACACGGAAAAACCAGCTGAACCCATGTGTACATTTCAGCCTAATTTGGACCTTGTCAGTGAGGTGCAGCTGGTTTCACTAGGCACTGAAAGCAAGGGGTCCATGTCTGGATTACCCTTTACACTTAGGGAGAGATGCTAAGTATTTTGCAGAAACAAGCCACAAATGATGTGAAAGGCTCTGAGAATGAACAAAAGCACAATGGCCTGTTCTCTGGCCAGTGACCACTCAAGAGCATCACATTTTAGCTCTCTAGTGCCATTGCAGAGGAAAAACCAGTTAACCCCAGGCACACATTTCAGCCTGATTTGGACCTCATCAATGAGGTGCAGCTGGCTTCCTTAGGAACTGAAAGCAAAGGTTCCATGTCTGGATTACCCTTTACACTTAGGGAGAGACCCTAAGTGTTTCGCAGAAACAAGTCACAAATGATGTGAGAGGCTCTGAGCCCGAACAAAAGCACAATGGCCTGTTCTCTGGCTAGTCACTGCTCAAGAGCATCACACTGTCAACCCCACCAAGTGTCAAGGTTAATCCAGACGTGGACCCCTTGCTCTCAGTGTCTAGGGAATCCAGCTGCACCTCACTGACGAGGTCCAAATTAGGCCGAAACGTACGTCTGGGGTTAGCTGGTTTTTCCGCGCAGAGGGGACTTGCCCATCATTTTAGTAGTGGACCTCCCTTATGGGTGGGATTAGTCTAATATGTATGTGGAAATTTCTTCTCTGTAATGGCACTAGAGAGCTAAAATGTGATGCTCTTGAGTGGTAACTAGCCAGAGAACAGGCCATTGTGCTTTTGCTCATGCTCAGAGCCTCTCATGTCATCTTTGGCTTGTTTTTGCAAAACACTTAGGGGTCTCTCTCTAAGTGTAAAGGGTAATCCAGACGTGCACCCCTTGCTCTCAGTGGCTAGGGAAGCCAGCTGCACCTTATGGATGAGGTCCAAATTAGGCTGAAATGCACATCTGGGATTAGCTGGTTTTTACACACAGAGAGGACTTGCCCATCATTTTAATAGTGGACCTCCCTTATGGGTGGGATTAGTCTAATATGTATGTGGAAATTTCTCCTCTGTAATGGCACTAGAGAACTAAAATGTGATGCTCTTGAGCAGTGACTAGCCAGAGAACAGGCCATTGTGCTTTTGTTTGTGCTCAGAGACTTTCATATCATTTTTGGCTTGTTTTAGAGTATGTACTTGCCATCCTTGAAGTACCATGGGGGGGCTGACAAGCTTATACCTCTTTTTTGGCCAAAAATGTGGGCACTAAAATCTCCAATTTATCAATAGTGTTATTATACATGCCTAACACAGGGCACACTATTCACAATTAGACAGGAGGAATGCAGGTTTGTTGTTTGTTTTCTATCTTGGTAGAACTGGACAGCAAGGAGTGACAGTTGGGAGGGAAAGCTGTGTGAAAAACAATAATGCTACAGCACATATTTCAAATTTGGGAGCATTGTGGAATATTACTGTTTGGATTGTATCAAGTGGCAGGTGGAGGAAGAGCAATGTGGATTGTTGGTATATGTTTGGCAGGAGGTGGCAGGTAGGGGGCAGTGTGGAATATTAGTATTTGGCTGGCAGTGAGTGGCAGTTGAGATGGTGGATAATGTGGAATGTTAATATCTGGATGGTATGCCAGACAGGACTGTCTAGTCTACATATACCAAAAATAAATAAATCTAAACATCTTATGAACTGTTGACTTAAATAAAAATGACTAATAAATACACAGGATTCTGAACTCCACTTTAAGGGATTTCACATTACAGGGTCACCAAAACAGTTTATCCAAAGCAATGTGTTGCATATTCAAATGGTTAAGTAAAATGTTAATTCAAACAAGCAGCAGTAGCACTGAGGCTAATGGTTAGTCTCATGCATATATATACATTATGTATCTCACTAGTTGCTAGAAGTTGGCAGCTCTTGGTCATTTTCAGTGAGAAAAGATATTACATTGATGTCTGTTCATGCTGAAATTAATTATGTACGGTTAGAGGCAAGACTGTGGCCCACCAGGCTGGTGTTTTCCTTCTTATCACCCTCTCCTGAAATGATATCATGCACATGGTGCTTCAGACTACTCATGCCATCAGCATAGACCATTGCCCAGTTCCCTCTGAGCACCTTAAAAGTTAACTAACATAAACATTTATTTGTGAATGATTAGACAAAAACAATAGAAATGGGTATTACAACAGATGTCAAAAATGAACAATGTGGGGCAGCACGTGGAAGATGAAAGTGTTGGGCAACAAGTTGAACTTAAGTATTGTTGGGCAGCATGGGGAACATCACCATTAGTACTGATAGATGATGGTCTTCACAGGAGTGTACTGAGTCACTCAGCTGCTGCAAGAACAAATAGGGTACTATCCTGTATAAAAAGGGTATAGATGCACAAGATGAAAATATAATTCTACCTCTATATAAATCCATGGTAAGGCCTCATCTAGAATAAGCAGTATGATTTTGGGCACCAGTTCTTAAAAAAACATGACTTAAACTGGAAAAAGTGCAGAAACGTGCAACAAAACTGGTAAAGAGATTGTAGAATCTGAGTTATAAAGAGAGAGAGTAACTAAAATGGGTTTGTTTACATTACAAAAGAGAAATCTAAGGGGGGATATGATTACCATTTACACATATTTTCAAGGTCAATACAAAGAACTCTGCAATGAATTATATAATCAAAGAGCTAAGTAGAAGCGGTCATCCATTAAGGCTGAAGAAAAGATGATTTAATCTAAAACAAAGGCATGGGTTTTCTACAGTAAGGGTAGTAAAGCTATTGAATTATTTGCCTTGGGATGCTGAGCTTGCATATATTGTATCTGCTTTAAAAAAGTATTGGATACCTGTCTAACATAGAATAATACTGATAATTATTACAGTTGGCTTCAATGCAGATAGAATGTTGAAATATCTGACTGCCATTTGGAGTCAGGAAGGAATTATTTTATGCACTTGGGCTTTATTGGAAATGGCTTCATTTTTTTGCCTTCCTCTAAATCAACAGGTGGGATTTTGCATGGCCTGTACTTAGATGGACGCATATCTTTTTTCAGACTCATCAACTATGTTATTATGTGTGTTAGTACCACATACCCTGACTTACACCCCCAGACTTGTTCCTTTGCGATGCAGTATCCATGGGTATTTGTAGCTGCCAGTTGGCGAGGGAACAAGTCCTGGGGGGATCAGACAGTGTACTTTGGGATCTGTAAATGGGGCAACTGGTAGCCACAAATCCCTGTGAATTCTTCCTGACCCACAGCCTTCTTCCCTTGGAACTGCACAACATATATGTAACGGTTTGTTTTGACACTCAGACCAGTAGGTAAAATAAATCAATCTTTTATTGAAAGAAATAAAATACAAAGGATCGCCCTCTACAGTTGACAGCAACAATTGCAAGCTATTACACAGTACACATAGCTTTAATACAATATACAGAAGGCACCCAACATAGGAACAGAGATTAGGGAATAGGACCCTAAAGGGTGTATGAGAACAATTTGTCAGTCTCAGCTGTGGGGTTTGGCACGCCCGTGTGGTGTAGAGATAAACTGAGCAAATGTGCACAGCACAGAGTTCATATAAAGATGAGTAGTAGATGTTCAGTGACCAATGTAAGTTATAGCAGCACAGTAACCCACGATAGCCCCCACGGGCGTTTGTCAATAGACTAGTGAGCCTGCAAGTGCAAGTGTGTGTAGCCCCCACGATCGTGATAAAGACTAGCCTGAGATGCGAAGCTGGCGTTTTAGCCCCCACGGGCATATAACTGGAGACCACTGTAAGCACAACACGAGCCAAGAGCCCCCGCGGGCGTTTACCTACGGATTGAGCAAGAGCTTGGAGCCTAACCTTGCCACCAATAGCCGCACCGGACACCTCCGTCGTTAACCGTGAGACCAAGAACCAAGAACGCCCAACCGGCCTAACAGGATTGACTACTCTGCAAACGTAACCGGGAGTCGCCGTCCAAGTAGCGGCCAACTCAGCAGCAGTAGACTTACAAGGTAACGGTTCTATATTTAGCAAGGTCAGGTCAGAGAGGAGCGGCAGTGCAAGGGTTAATAGGTACGTTTGAATCTCCCAGGCTCGGTATGGTAGCTTAGCTCTGCAACGTGTAAAGGCTCGGTACGAGAGGCACAGCTTCTGCAAGTCGGCAAGGAACTCTGCACAGATGGATGGGTTACCCAGGAGGGTAATGGTCACACTAGCTCGGCACAGCAATGCAGGATTCAGAATGTTGCGGCGGCGACAACAAGCCAGGCAGCCGCGAAGATCTTGAAGCAGGAAGTCAGCCAGCCGGGTCGTAGCACGTAGAGGGTTCTCAAACAAGCCGGGTCGGAGCACGTAGAGGATTCTCAGACAAGCCGGGTCGTAGCACGTAGAAGTTTCTCAGACAGGCCGGGTCGTAGCACGTAGAGGATTCTCAGACAAGCCGGGTCATACACGATCAGGAACACAGGAGAGTAGTCAGAACAGGCCAAGGTCGGTACACAGGAATCCGGATTCAGGAACACAGCAACAGCAAGTCTGGCTCAGAAACACCACAAAAGGGCATCTGACAGATGTAAGCGTCAGGCATAAAAAGGTCACCAAGGGGCGGGCCAAACCAACCGAGCAAATCACAGTCTGCCACAGATGAGAGTGACAGAAAGATCACAGGCACTGTGATAATATATGACTATGACAAATGATACACAGCTGAGGGGATGAGTGTGCTGCTTGGTGTACATTTTTAACCCCTTGAGTGTCACATGGGTGGACAATACACATTCCTATGCACTCAAAGAGGGAGTGATGCTATTTGTGGTGCTGAAAGGATCCTCTTCGCTCCCCTACTGAACAAGTGGTAAAGCGGTGAGAATGCTATCAGACCTCAGGGTTGTCTACTGCTGGTGATGTGTGAAGAAGAGTATCCCTTTCACATTGCCAGCAGTTCAACAACCCTTCATGCTTACGATTGAGTGAGGGCTATTACTGTGTAGGAAACTACAGGGAGATCCCAATTTCACCAGCCTCAAGTACGTGGCTGCTTTTAGAGTTTAGTGCATATGGTGAAGTGCCACATTAACATATAAACACGCCTCCATGAATACGGCTCATTATCCTGCATTTCCATATGGAAATAGGCCATTGTCGATGTCATGTGTGAAATTCATAAACCTGTTGAGTGTATATCGGATTGTGGGTAGATTTTTGTCAGATTGATGGGGCCATAATGTTGAAGACACTTTAGTGAATACTGTCGATGTGCCTTCAGCACTGCTCCGACAGGACAAATCAACATAGTAACATAGTAAATTAGGTTGAAAAAGACACAAGTCCATCAAGTTCAACCTTCGCCTCATTACCTCAGTAACTGAGAATTTTATAGCTTTCCTGCTACCAATTAAATTAGTCTTTATCAGACCTTCCTGAACAGCCTACTGGTAAGCAGTATATCTCTGTATGTTCCCTTTTGAAAGACATGTATCTAATCTTCTCTTAAATGTATCCATTGTATCTGCCATAACCACCTCCCTGGGCAATGAATTCCACAACATTATGAGCCCTCTTCAACCTCTAGTGTATCTCCCCCAATGACTCCAACTAGAAAACTCCTTATGATAATCAAATAAGAGCTCCTTATTCACAGGGTATAATTATAGAGTTAATGAGGCTGAAAAAAGGCATGTCCATCAAGTATAGTCTAATCCATATCACCTTCCTCATCCAGTGGAAGGAAAACAAATAAACAAACAAACAAAAAATGTTGAAGCAAATACCAGTAAAAAACAAAATTCATTCCTGGTGACAAAAGGCAGTCAAATATCTCTGTGGATCAATACTTTATATGCATTGTAACCAACTGTCATAATTCTTCCTATTCTGAGTAAAAAAGTATCAAATATATTTTGAAAGCATCTTCATTATCTGCAATTGTAAATAATAATCATACCCCCTTATATGTTTCTTCTCTAATGTAATGTTTGTCTAGTCTATCTTTATAACTAATATCCTCCAGTCCCTTCAGCACTTCCCTTTGTCATTACAATATTTGAAACAATTAAATGCAAAACATTTTCATTATGAATTTAAACCCATGATTGCAAGAGAGGTCCCTTGATATAATTAACTTTTCCTTAAGTATCCAAAGGGTTGTGCATTGCACACTACACATTTGGTCATCAAAGGGTTACATATGCTTGACGAACTGCTCTTACTGAAGTAGAGTTTAGTTAAACATCACAAACACTGTGTATCGTGCAGTAGAAGTCTATGTTTGCATTCTGAACTCAATGTTTTCAGTACCAACAATAAATTATCAGTTACCTGCCACAGGGCATCAACTTTATATCTATATGCCAACTGCTAGGAGGAGAAGTAAACTTTCCTACCACTCCTGTACATCAGCCTGTGCCATCCTGCTGGTGCTACTGTTAACCCTTTGAGTGCCAGAGTGGTATCTAGTGCTTCGCAAAGCAAAGCATTGGCTACCTTTCTGGCACTCAAAAGGTTAATGTGACAGATGTCTAGGGATTAGCAAAGTTTTCGCCTCAAACTGAAATTGGCCAAAAAATGGCACTTTCCGCTTGGTGAAAAATTTGCCTTGAAAAGTGCCTTATTGACGTTTTTTTCCACCTAGCTCATTGCATTGAAATCAGTGGGAAGAAAATTATTTCTCCACCACACAAAAGTTTTCTACAGCCATATACAAGTGTGTCAGGTCTCACAGCAGCCATTCTGTGTTTGTGAGAGGAGAGAGCAGCATGTATTAGAGCTAGAGGAGACAGGGGAATAAAGGGGAACTGAAGCTTAGTTTAGGGAGTCATTTAGGTAGGACATTTGTTCTCTGTAATAGGGGAGTCTGGGGGCACTCTAGTTGATAAGAAGGGAGGAATGAGGTAGACCCAAAATATCCCAAAATTTGGTGTGACTGACTGGCAAGACACAGGCAGCTGGGGTCCAAATTGCTTGCTGATTTTGCTTTTGTTGTCTCTGTGCTGGGGAAATCTGGAGAAAGAAGTTGTTGATTTTGTTTCTTAGTTATATACTAGCAATTTGGGATGGTGTTGCCCGTCATGTTATACAGGGAATGTTTTTTTTTTTTTTTTGTAATAAATGTTATGATAGTGAAATATAGTGTAGGGCGTACGTGTCAAAAAGGTACACACAGTGATACACAGACACATGTGCAAACACTCACATATACAGGGGGGGACACAGTGATAGACAGAGACACATGCAACACATACATACACACACATGCACTGGCATACACAAACAGTGACCCACAGATGCAATGCAGAACATACATACATACAGTGTGAGCAGTGTAAGTAACATACCTCCCAACATTTCAAATGGCCAAAGAGGGACACTTGTGTTTTAGGTGGTGTTACTGGGGGCCTGGCTAGTGGGGTATTTTAGAGAATTTTTAACCATTTGAGTGCCAGGGGGTAAGCATTGCATTGCATACCCCTCTGGCATTGAAATGGTTAAGTTACTCTTTCTGTAAGTGAATGATTTAGAAGAAGATGAAAGTATTTTTTACACAGACTAATTTATAAGATATATACAGAAGTTTATACCCACATTACAGTATTTGGTCCACTGGAAGGGTTACGGGCCTGAAGAGCGTTCTTGGGTCGACCAGAGGGACCTTCATGCTCCAAGATTACTGCACAATTTTCACTCTAAATATCCTCAGAAACTCAGACCCTCGGCCAGGGGAGGGGGTCTTTGAGAGGGGGGTACTATCACGGTCCCCGTGATTCCCTGTCACTCTCTGTGGTGGTGCTATTCCATTGGTGGAGCTTGATTGGCCCGCCCAGGATGTCCCTTTATATACTGGGCCTATGGCACCTGTCAGGTGCCCTTTCGTGGTGTTCCTGTTCCTGAGCCTTTGTTGCTGTGTTCCTGCGTTCCTGTGTACCGACTCGGCTCGTCTGACTACTCTGCTGTTCCTGCTCCGTTATTGACCCGGTTCTGGCTGACGTTCCTGCTCCGTGATTGACCCGGCTCTGGCTGACTTCCTGCTCCGTGATTGACCCAGCTCTGGCTGACGTTCCTGCTCCGTTATTGACCCGGTTCTGGCTGACGTTCCTGCTCCGTGATTGACCCAGCTCTGGCTGACGTTCCTGCTCCGTGATTGACCCGGTTCTGGCTGACATTCCTGCTCCGTGATTGACCCGGTTCTGGCTGACATCCCTGCTCTGTGATCGACCCAGCTCTGACTGACGTTTCTGCCTGGCGACATTCTGAGCTTGCTCGCAGCCTGCACTGACTGATCACACCCCCTGTGTTTACTGTGGCCTCCGCTATTGAGCCTGTCAGAGAGTACCTGCCGAGCTGTTGCCCTTGTTACCGAGTTTGTCAGCGAACACTTGCTCTGCTTGCTACCTCCGATCCTGAGCCATTTAACACTTGTTGAGCTGGTCACCGCCATCACCGAGCCTATTCGTTTACACTGCAGAGCAGTACCTCTATCTAGGTGCTCATTTCCTAAGAGTTGTCGCACCACGTGGTGTTATTGGGCATTCCGTTACTCTGGCAGTGTGTTGCTCCGTTCCGGCACCAGAAGGGTGCCTTGGCTCTGGTCTCATATCGCTCACAGTGTTGTTCCATCAGATCGCACCTGGAAGTGCTCACTGTATATTGGTTTGTGCAGTGTCTCCTCCATTACCGCACCTAAGGGGTGCTCTTGGCTCCGGTTCTACTTGCATATGCAGTGTCTCCTCCGTTACTGCACCTAGGGGTGCTCCTGGCTCTGGCTCCATTGGCTCTGGCAGTGTCTCTCATCCGTTACTGCATGGAGACTAGGCCAATGGCACACTGCCGTAGCAGTAACGGACACAGATACTTGCACCCTGCAGGAGCAGTAACGGAGACTAGGCCACTTGTACACTGCAGGAGCAGTAACTGAGACACAATTGCCTGAAGGTTCAGAATGTCGCCAAGGTGACACAGAGGCTGCCTGAGCAGGAACGCCAACCAAGCCGGGTCGAATCACAGAGCAGGAACGTCAGCCAAGCTGGGTCGGTACACCGGAGCAGGAACGTTAGCTAAGCCGGGTCGGTACACAGGAGCAGGAACGTCAGCCAAGCCAGTTCAGTACACTGGAGCAGGCACAGAAGAATAGTCAGACAATCCGGGTCAGTACACAGGCAGGAGACAAGATGCAGAGTAGAAGAGTGGTAGGTTTCGAGCATACGGGTACGAAATGGCTCGTCCACAAAGCACTTGCCCACTGGGGTTTCTGGGGGTGCCGTAGCCTGGGTAGCCAGAATCTCCTCCCCTAGTGGCGAAGTGATACTAGTATGTAGGGTGGCCAGGATGCTATCAGGCTGAATGATGGGTAGGGGGACCTCATCCTTCTCCATCTCTGACCCAAATTGTCTAGACAGGGTATCAGCCCTAACATTTTTGGAACCCAGCAAGTAAGATACTACAAAGTTGAAATGGGATAAAAACAGGGCCCATCTGTCCTGACGAGAAGACAATCTTTTAGCCTCCGAGAGATAAGTCAGATTTTTGTGGTCAGTTAGAATTAATACAGGAGTTCTGGTACCTTCCAGCAGGTGATGCCACTCTTTCAAGACGAGAATGATGGCCAGGAGTTCTCTGTCACCAATTTCATAGTGACTCTGGGCACTAGACAGTTTTTTTGAGAAAAACCACATGGTCTCAGAGTACCCCCTGCCACTGGGCACTGTGACAGTACTGTCCCTACCCCAATTTCAGAGGCATCTACATCCAGCGTGAATGGAAGGGAAGGGTTGGGGTGGGACAGTACAGAAGCAGATGCGAAAGTGGATTTTAATGTCTCAAAAGCATGATCAGCTGCCTCAGACCACTGGGATGGATTAGCACCCTTGTGCATAAGGTCAGACAGAGGTTTAACAATAGTGGAAAAATTTTGGATAAACTTCCTGTAATAATTGGCAAACCCCAGAAAATGCTGAATCGCTTTTAACCCCTTGGGTCGTGGCCATTCCAAGACTTCTGCGAGTTTCTCCTGGTCCATAGCAATACCATCCTTAGAGATCACGAAACCCAAAAATGGTACTTTGGACCTGTGAAATTCACACTTCTCCATTTTACAGAATAGTTTATTCTTGCGTAAACTAAGCAAGACCTCGGACACATCCTTGATGTGTTGAGACAGATTAGCTGAATGTATGAGTATATCATCAAGGTAGACTACTACACAGGATTGTAGCAAATCACGGAGGATATTGTTAATAAATTCTTGAAATACAGCGGGTGCGATACAGAGGTCAAATTGCATAACTAGGTATTCATAATGCCCAGATCTGGTATTAAATGACGTTTTCCACTCATCCCCAGCTCTTATTCTGACCAGGTCATAGGCAGCTCGTAGATCTAATTTCGTAAAAATGAAAGAACATTTTAACCTGTGAAACAGTTCCGTAATGAGTGGTATGGGGTAGGCATTCTTGTACATAAGTTTATTTAATCCCCGGTAATCGGTACAAGGCCTTAAAACACCATTCTTCTTTTTCACAAAAAAGAAACCTGCACCAGCAGGTGAGGTAGACTTTCTAATAATCCCTCATTTAAGGGCATCGTCAATGTATTCCTCCATGGCCCGATTTTTCTCGCACGACAGTGGGTACGTGCAGCCCCTAGGGGGCACAACCCCTGGGGGCAAATCAATGGCACAATCGTATGCCCTATGTTGTGGCAATGTGCTAGCCTCTCCCTTACTAAAAACGTCACTGAATTGGTGGTATTCGGCTGACACGGAGGGAGAGGTACACAAAATCTTAACTGGATGAGTCATACAATGATCCATACAGTATTCGGACCAAGACGTGATCTCACAACTCTGCCAGTCAAACTGGGGATTATGCAAATGTAACCATGGGAACCCCAGAATGACCGCATGATGAGGAGAATGGATTGTCTGAAATTGCTGTTCCTCCGTGTGGAGGTCCCCAATAGTCATAGAAAGCGGAATAGTTATCATAGTGATCAGAGCTGGTTCTAACGGTCTGCCAACAATGGCCTCAATGTCTAAGGGAGATTCCCTTCTGACCAACGGAATTTCATATAACGCAGCAAATTAAATATCCATGAAGTAACCAGCCGTGCCAGAATCAACCAGGGCCAGAACCTCCACGGAGTGTTTTGCCCATGAAAATACCACCTGGATCGTGGGTTTCTGCATAATCGGGTCTAGGGACTGCTGAACACCACCTAGGGCCTGTCCCTCAAGGTACCCTAGGTGCGTTAGTTTCCCAGATGTACAGGACAGGTACGTAATAAGTGCCCAGCTTTGCCACAGGACAGACATAACCCCTGCCTCCTGTGGTGTGCCCTTTCTTCCTTAGTTAGTTGGTGAACCCTAGTTGCATTGGTTCACAGGAGTCCTGTTTACGATCAGGAGGCATGGGAGGCGAGGGAGGCATGGGTGGGATTAAAAAACTGTTTTGCCTACTGTTTTTAGGCCGTAGCGTACGGTCTTTCGCCAAAAGTCTCTCACGAATACGAGAATCAATCAGAATGGCTGTAACGGTTTTTCAGACACTCAGACAGCAGGTTTGAATAAAACACAATTTTATTAAAACCAAAAGTAATTAACAAAGTCACCCTCAATAGGCCACACAGTGAATAGAAAGGAATAGGCACATCGACCCTCATAGGGCCAGTATACAGGATACAGATGGTGTATATACTGTCACAGGACAGGCTCAATTGATATAGGCAATCAATAGTTAACACATAGAACTCATCAGTCTCTGTTGTGGTGTTGGCATGCCCAAGGTGATGAGAAGGCAGTACAAGTGCGAGCAAGTCCAGCACTAGCAGTCCATGATGTAGTAAGCTGCTTGGATAATGCAGAGACTGACCCAGAATGCTTTAGAGCAGTAGCGAATAGCCCCCACGGGCGTATAACGGAGACCACTAGTAATATAGAAGCATGAGTCGTTAGCCCCCACGGGCGTATAACGGAGACTACTAAGCTGCAAGAGCGTGAATTGTTAGCCCCCACGGGAGTGTAAACGGGACTAAACGTACAGTGTGAGCTAGAGCCAAGTAGCCCCCACGGGCATATAGCAAGACACTTTGCACTGCAAGAGAGTGACTCGGTAGCCCCCACGGGTGTATAGGAACCCAACCGTACTGTGATTGCTAGAGCCACTAGCCCCTCCGGGTGTATAACGGATCCACCGGTGCAAGAGCCAAGAGACCAATTCGGTACGTAACCGGAACCAACTACTCTGCTTATAGAATGACAATATGAACCGCCGTCTATCAAGGCCCAAGCGTCCGGCTCAGCAGGAGTAGTGGAAGCGTCACAGCTCTGCAAGAGTTAAGCAAAGCACCCGGTTGGAGATAAAGCACAGCAAGTAATCGAAGGCTCAGCGTATCGGTATCGCCCTGGTAGTACAGCTCTGCAAGCTAAATGGAGGCTCAGCTAGTAGTACAACTCTGCAAGCTTAAATGGAGACTCAGCCCAGTAATACAGCTCTGCAAGCGTAACCGGAGACTCAGCAGTAGCGCCACTCTGCAAGCGAACTGGCAACACAGCAGCACAAGGGTTAAGGTGCAGTCTCGAACAACAGGCGCAACTCAGCTGGAATCAGAATGTCGCCCAGCGACAAAGCAGCAGGAACGTAGCCGGACCGGATCAGATCACAGTGGAGATTCGCAGACAAGCCAGATCAGCAGTAAGCAGGAACGTCAGCCAGGCCGGGTTGGATCACAGAGGAGATTCTCAGACAAGCCGGATCAGCAACGAGCAGGAACACAGAAGAGTCGTCAGTACAGGCCAAATCGGTACACTGGAAATCAGGAACAGAGGAACACAGCGAACAGCAACACTGGATCTGGAACACCACGAAAGGGCACCTGTTAGGTGCCAATGGCCAGAATAAAAAGGTCACCAGGGGCGGGGCAACACAGCTCAACCAATAAGGGAGCAGCACAAGTGAGAGTGACAGAAAAGATCACGGGAACCGTGATAATGGCGTAATCAATGTATTCATCCAAATCATTAGGCAGTTCTCTAGCTGCCGTTTCAACCTTAATACGGTCAACAAGACCTTGAGCAAAGGCGGCCACTAGAGCCTCGTTGTTCCAACCTACCTCTGCTGCCAGTGTACGAAATTCTATAGCATAGTCGCCCACAGTACGATTGCCCTATTGTATATCCATCAATCTTTGGCAGCAGAGGCGGCTCTAGCAGGAACTTCAAATACTCTTTAAAGATTCTATTACCATAGGCTCAGTGCCACAGGATTGGCAAAGAGCTAACATAGTGCCTCTATTTAAGTAGAGAACTAAAACAGAACCTGGGAATTATAGACCAGTGAGTTTGACCTCTGTAGTGGGAAAACTGTTAGAAAGGATAATAAGGGACTATATTCAGGATTACAACACAAAAAATAAAATCATTAGCACGAATCAACATGGTTTTATGAAGAATAGATCATGCCAAACTAATCTTTTCAGCTTCTATGTGGAGGTAAGCAGAAACCTTGACAATGGCAAGGCAGTAGATGTAGTATATCTAGACTTTGCAAAGGCATTTGATACAGTGCCACACAGAAGGCTGGTGTATAAAATAAGGAAATTGGGGCTAGAAAATAACCTTTACAATTGGATACAAAACTGGCTGAAGGATAGGGAACAGTGTGTGGTTGTAAATGTCAAATTCTCCAGTACAGTTAAAGTGGAGAGTGGAGTACCTTAGGGTTCAGTATTAGGTCCGCTGCTTTTTAACATGTTTATAAATGACCTGGAAATAGATATAGAAAGCAAAATATCAATATTTGCAGATGATACTAAATTATGCAAAGTCATTAATTCAGAACAGGATATTTTCTCTCTACAGAGAGACTTACGTACAATGTCAGATTGGGCAAATGTGGAATATGAAGTTTAATGTGGGGAAGTGTAAAGTCATGCATTTGGTAGGAAACAATCCCAAGGCTACTTATAAACTTAATGGAATAATTTTAGGTGACTCATTGCTAGAAAAAGACCTGGGTATCCTTGTCAACTACAAACTTGAAAACAGTGACCAGTGTTAAACAGCAGTAGCAAAGGCAAACAAAGTCCTGTCTTGCATAAAAAGAGGTGGATAACATTATTTTGCCATTATACAAATCATTGGTAAGACCTCACCTTGAGTATGCAGTGCAATTTTGGGCACCGGTTCTGAAAAAGGATATACTAGAACTAGAGAGGGTACCGTGGAGAGCAACAAAATTAATTAAGGGAATGGAGGACTTGACATATGAGGAATGACTAAACAAACTTGGTTTATTTACTCTAGAGAAAAGATGACTAAGAGGAGACCTTATCACATTGTACAAGTATATGAGAGGTCAATACAAGGATCTCTGCGGTGAGCTATTTATTCCAAGGCCTGATCAGGTGACCAGGGGACACCCCTTGAGATTAGAGGAAAGGAGGTTTAAACTTCAGCAGAGGAAGGGTTTTTTTTTACGGTAAGGTCTGTCAAATTGTGGAATTTATTGCCCAGGGAGGTAGTTATGGCAGATACAATGGATACATTTAAGAGAAGATTAGATACATTTCTTTCAAAAGGGAACATACAGAGTTATACTGTTTATCAGTAGGCTGTTCAGGAAGGTCTGATAAAGACTAATTTAATTGGTAACAGGAAAGCTATAAAATTCTCAGTTACTTAGGTATGAGGCGAAGGTTGAACTTGATGGACTTGTGTCTTTATTCAACCTAATTTACTATGTTACTATGTCAGTACAAACTCCCTGAAGTTCCTGGTGCAAGGTTTAGCACAAGGGATTGGCCCATGCCAAGGCTCTGCCCGTCAATAGGGATATCATGAACCCGACCTTACTGCAGTCATTAGGAAAAGCGAGAGGGGTTAGTTCCAGAAATATCTCCAATTGATTAATAAACCCTCTGCGCAGGGTGGGTTCGCCATCGTATCTGAGAAGTAACGGAGCAGAAGCAGTTAACCCTTTAACTGAGGCAACAGCTGTCAAGGATTGACTCTCCCGTGTCGAAACTGGGGGGACCACCGGATTCTGAAATGGTTTATGGAGATGCACCGTGCGCTCAAGAATAATTTGTATGGCCAGTGCCAACTGGTCCAAACGCTGCTCATGTACATCCATCCTCCGGTGGATGTTCTGTGTATTTCCCTCACCTTTACTGTCTGAGGTCATGGTCGTTTCGTACTGTAACGGTTTGTTCGACACACAGACACAGAGGTTTAGGATAAAACACAGCTTTATTGAAATCACAATAATATAATAACCCTCAAATTTCCTGTAGTATTTAAGCAGAATAATACAGACACACAACAGGTTACATATACATATGCCTACACAGGTTCAGTATAACCATAAAGTCCATAAGAGTCTATACTGACACAGGTCAGGCAGAATATGTTGAATTCCCAGGAGAAAGGTACTGCATGGGTTAATAGTCTTCAATGAGTGTAAACAGTCCCATGTGCAGAGAGATCTGTGATGGAGCTCTCTCCATATACAGAGCTTAAGGATACGTAACGTCCAGAAACAGATTAGCAGAACAAACGTGAACTGCCAGAGTAATATCAGGAATTGAGCAACATAGGACACTGCTGTAGCAGTAACGGTGACCAGACCACTCGCACTCTGCAGGAGCAGTAACGGAGGCAAGACCAATAGCACACTGTCGTAGCGGTAACGGAGACAGGCCACTTGCACTCTGCAGGAGCAGTAATGGAGACTAGGCCAATGGCACACTGCCGTAGCAGTAACGGAGGCAGACACTTGCAATCTGCAGGAGCAGTAACGGAGACAAGCCAATGGCACACTGCCGTAGCAGTAATGGAGACAGACACTTGCACTCTGCAGGTGCAGTAATGGAGACAGTTACTTGCGCCCTGCAGGAGCAGTAATGGAGGCTAGGCCACTTGTACACTGCAGGAGCAGTAACTGAGACACAATTGCCTGAAGGTTCAGAATCTCACCAAGGCGACACAGAGGCAGCCTGAGCAGGAACGCCAACCAAGCCGGGTCGAATCACGGAGCAGGAACATCAGCCAAGCCGGGTCGAATCACAGAGCAGGAACATCAGCCAAGCCAGGTCGGTACACCAGAGCAGGAATGTCAGCCAAGCCGGGTTGGTACACAGAAGCAGGAACATCAGTCAAGCAGGTTCGGTACACAGGAGCAGGCGCAGAAGAATAGTCAGGCAATCCGAGTCGGTACACATGCAGGAGACAAAATGCAGAGTAGTCAGGCAGGCCAAGTCGGTACACTGGGAATCACTGAGCAGAAACAAGCACTGGTACAGGAACACCACGAAAGGGCACCGGATGGGTGCCAGAGACCAGTATATAAAGGCCATACTGGGCGGGACAAACACAGGACAGCCAATGGGAGCAAGGCACAGTGTAGAATGACAGCAAAATAGCAAGGGGAGCACGTGCACCATGATAAATAGCCTATTACCTCCATATACTATACAAGGAGACACTGGTCCAGGACCGGTTATGTTACGTGCCTATCTCCCGCTCGCTTGGCGCTCCTGCTGTCTCTGGAAGCTTGTTCCTGCACTCACCAGTGTCTGTGTTGCCTCCGGTAACCCTATAATACCTGGGTCAAGCCAATACCACACTGTTGCCCGTGTTGCCTCAGTTTACCCTAGTGACCTAGGGTCGTTACATCGCCAGCATCTGGTGTCTTTTGTCTCAGTTAACCCTAGCGTGCTAGGGTCCCATCATTGCCCGAGTCCGGTCTGCGTTACCCCCGCTTACCCTAGCGTTCTAGAGTTCAGTCACTATAAGTACCACAGTCGTGTTGCCTCCGTTAACCCTAGCGTGCTAGGGTCTAGTTGCTGCCTGAGTCCATTCTTTGTTTGCCTCTGTTAACCCTAGTGTTCTAAGACTCTGTTGTTGCTAGAGTACTACCTGTGTTGCCTCCATTAACCCTAGTGTTCTAGGGTTCAGTCGTTGCCAGTTTACTACCTATGTTGCCTCAGTTAACCCTAGTGTTCTAGGGTCCCGTTACTGCCAGAGTCATGCCCATGTTGCCTCTGTCTACCCTACTCTCCTAGGGTCAGTCCTCTGCCAGTGTTTTGCCAGTGTTGCCTACGTGAACCCTAGTCCACTAGGGATTGCCCTTCAGTCACCCATCGCCTGTGTCACCTATTGCGTTGTGGGACTGTTGAGGATATTAGCATTCCTGTACCTTGCTGAGAATCTGCCTACAAGTCCAATATCACTGTTTTTGTTGGCTGACTATTACAGTGTTTGTAGTTTCGCCCTGACCTGTTAGACCTGATAAGTACTTGGTACGGACCTTATCTGGACCTGAGCGGGGTTATTGTACATTATTTTCAATAAAGCTTTTAACTTTACCAAACTGTCTGAGTGTTCTTTTATAAACAGTAACAAACCATGACAGTACGAAAGGGCCAATGACCTCAGACAGTTCAGGTGAAGGTAGTTCCCAGAACATGCATTGGAGAATGGATGCTCATGAGCAACATTTGGATCAGTTGTCGCTGGCCGTACAGACCATACTGGAGTGCACCACTCACCTAGACAAACCTGTGCAAGCATCGGTGGCCACCCCAGCTTTGGCACCAATGGCACAGGCCTCGAACCTCAGTATGGCAAATAGAGGGTTGTTGGCCACGGCTCCCCTCCCATTGAGATATGATGGGGATCCCACCTTATGCAGGGGTTTCCTAAACCAGCTAGAAATTTGTTTGGAACTGTTACCCCAGGCTTTTCCGAGCAAGAGAAGTAAGGTGGGATTCATGATTTCATTGTTGACTGGTCAATTGCTAGCCTGGGCAAATCCAATATGGGAAATGGGCAAACCTATCACGACAAACTTTAATGAGTTCGTAAGGGCCTTCCTTAATGTATTCGAGGTTCCTGGGCGCGCCATCTCTGCAGCAAAACATCTGATGAGAATTCAGCAGGGCTCACGTACAGTGGCGGATTATGCTATAGAATTTCGCACACTCGCTGCAGAGGTTGTCTGGAATGATGAGGCCCTTGTGGCGGCAGTTGCACAAGGCCTCGATCACAAAATAAAGGATGAGATAGCCGCGTGAGTTACCAGATGGGCTGGACAGATTCATAGAGTATACTACCTTAATCGATACTCGCATAAGGAAGAGGAGTCTTTATAAAGACCGTAAGCAGAAGCCAACCATGGCTTGGGTGCCTAACCTGAATTGCCCACCCATACCATCCTCTCCCCTCATGCCTCCGGGCACCACGAACTGTAGTAGTGAACCTATGCAATTGGGGCTCACCCGTTTATCCAAAGAAGAGCGACTGTTCCGATGCAGACAAGGCTTGTGCCTGTGTTGTGGCAAGTCTGGCCACATATTACGCTCTTGTCCAGTATGGCCGGGAAATGAACGCACCTAGGATCTTGTAGGGGACAGATCCTAGGTGCTGTATACCAGTCCCCAGATGGCACCCAGAATAAACCTGTGTTGGAGGTCCTGGCACATTTTGTGCCACTCCTCGGTTTGCCCTCGGCTAAGACATTGGCCATGGTTTTTGCTAGAGAAGTATTTTGGCTTCATGGGGTACCCAAGGTCCTTGTCTCTGATAGTGGGAGTCAATTTGTATCTAGGTTCTGGAGGGCATTCTGTGACCAAATGGGCATCCAGTTGTCATTTTCCTCTGCCTACCACCCCCAGATGAAAGGGGCCGCTGAACGCTCCAACCAGGGGTTGGAGCAGTTTTTATGATGCTTTATCTCCAAGCATCACGAAAACTGGGCAGATTTGTTGCCATGGGCTGAGTTCGCCAGAAATTGTGCCGTGTGCTCTGCCTCCGGGAGCTCACTCTTTCTCTTCAACTATGGGTTCCAACCGTGCTTGCTTCCAGACATATTTCAAGCACAGCAGATGCCGGCCCTAGATGAACATATTAGGCAACTCCACGCCACTTCGGCACAAGTCCAGAGTTCTCTCAGGGACTCGTTTCAATGAGTTCAGTGGCATGCCAACAATAGACATCTAGAGGCTCCCGTGTTCCAGGTGGGGGACCGGGTGTGGTTGTCCTCCAAGAATTTGAAGTTGCAAGTTCCATGTTGCAAGTTGGCTCCCCGATTTGAGGGTCCATTCCGGGTGCTCCATAGAGTTAACCCTGTTGCCTATGCCTTAGAGTTGCCTGCCTCTATGAGAATTCATAACATTTTCCATGTATCCCTTCTCAAGCCCCTGGTGTGTAACCGCTATACCACCACTCAGGCAGTTCCAGCTCCAGTGTGTATTGAGGATCACGATGAATATGAAGTGCAGAGCATTTTAGACTCACGTAGATTCCGTGGACAGAGCCAATACCTGGTACACTGGAAGGGATATGGCCCAGAGGAACTCTTATGGATAAACCACTCTGACATCCATGCTCCACTATTGTTGCACGGATTCCATGCTAAGTTCCCAGCTAAACCCAGAACTCCCTCAAGACAAGGGGGGGGGTCGTTGAGAGGGGGGTACTATCATGGTGCCCATGATCCTTGAGCGACTTTGTACTTCCTGGTTTACACTGACTGCGTTCTTATTGGCTCTGGGTTATTGCTCCTCCCAGGGCTTGCCTTTAAATACACCCTCCTGTCACTATACTGGTTCCCTTTCGTGGTGTACCCGTATCTAGCGACTAGTATCACGGTGCCCGTGATTGCTGCCTTTTTGTGTCAGTTACCTGTAGGGGGCACCCCATTAGCTGTCTGCCTTCAGCCCGCCCTGCGTTGCCTATTTAGACTGAGCCTGGGCACCCTTTGGTTGCCCTTTCGTGTTGTCTCTATGCTGCTCGCATCTTCATCATGTTCCTGAGCTTCCTGGGCCCTTGCTGTGTTCCTGCTAACCTGAGATTGTCTAGTTCCTGAATTACCAGTTCAGCGGTTCCTGTTTCTGTTCCAGATCCGGTTGGAGTTGCCCTGTGTCGCTGCTTCCTGCTGCCAGTCCCCGCTGCCATTCCTGATCCAGTTAACCATCGGAGAGTGCTGGTTCCTGTTTCACCTGCTGTGCTCATTTTCCAGTTCACTGGGGTCAGCTATTGATCCCTGGTCGCCTAGGCGACATTTACACTCTTGCTGGTTTATCCAGTACGTGGGTACTGGTTCGCTCCACTGCCTCACGGCTACTGCTGCCTCGATACTATTAGTGTTCCCAGTACACGGGTACTGGTTCGCTCCACAGCCTCACAGCTATGCTGCCTCGTTACTGATTTGGGTTCCCAGTACGCAGGTACTGGTTCGCTCCACAGCCCCTCGGCTACTGTTGCCTCGTTACTGTATTGGATTCCCAGTACGCGGGTACTGGTTCACTCCCCAGCCTCACGGCTACCGTTGCCTTGATACTGTACTGGGTTTCCAGTACGCGGGTACTGGTTTGCTCCAAAGCCTCACGGCTACTGTTGCCTCAATACTATTGATTCCCAGTACGCGGGTACTGGTTTGCGCCAAAGCCATCCGGCTGTTGTTGTATCTATGTGTATTGATTCCCAGTACATGGGTACTGGTTTGCGCCAAAGCCATCCGGCTGATACTGCATGGTAGTACTGTGTTTCCAGTACGTGGGTACTGGTTAGCTCCACAGCCACCTGGCTGCTGTTACAACATTTTGTTTTGTACTCCCAGTACGCGGGTACTGGTTTGTTTACATAGGTCACCGGTTGCGGTGCACAGGAAGAGTGACGGTTCCTCCAGTATGCGTGTACTGGTTCGCTCCATGTTGGTTAGAGCTGTCAAGTCCTAGGCAGCTACATTGGCTCCCCAGTACGCGGGTACTGGTGGTTCCCTGCTATTCCTTGGCTTGCCACTTGAGCCCATTTAGCCTCTGCATGTCATCCAAGTGACTGTTGTTGTCATCTAGATGGTCACTGAGGCCTCAGTGGTTGCCACCCTCTCCGTTAAGGCTGCCTTGCCCGGTATATTGGTAAGGCTGGTAGAACCTTTCTTTAGTTACCATTTTGGGTTGCCTTACCCGGTATTGGCAGGGACAGTAGAGCCTGTATCTAGCTGTATTCTGTTAGGCTGCCTTGCCCTGTATATTGGCAGGGCCGGTAGAGCCTGTATACTTATTGTGTTCCGCTAGGCTGCCTTGCCCAGTATATTGGCAGGGCCAGTAGAGCCAACTATCCTGTGTGTGCCAGTCCAGGCTGCCTTGCCCGGTATATTGGCAGGGCCGGTAGAGCCTACTAAATTCTCCGTGCATTAGTCCTGGCTGCCTTGCCCGGTATATTGGCAAGGCAGGTAGAGCCTAATTCGCTATTATTATTGCTTTTCCTGTCATTTCAATATATATGTATGTACGTGTATGATACCCTATGGGGTTGTCTTAAACTTTTCAATAAAGTTGTGTTTTTACCTAACTTTGCATCTGAGAGTCTTAACATACTGTGACAACTAGTTGTTCTTGTTTCCTGTTTCCGTGTATGACCCGGCTCGCCTGACTACGCTTGTGCCTGATGCTCTTGTGATCAGATCCCGTTGCTGACCTGGACTGGCTGACTAACTCCTTGTGTACAGAACCAGCGTGGCTGAGTATCTGACTCCTTATCTGACTAGGACTGGCTGACTATCCATTACACCGGTCTGGCTGGGCTAGTGTTGGTGGTCCTCCTGACTGGCTGTGAAGTCCGTGTGTTCCGACCTGGTTGTGCTGCCAGTTCCATCGCTTACTGGACTAGCCTATTACCTCCATATACTATACAAGGAGACACTGTGTTATGGTTTTCTGACACTCAGACCACAGTAGAAAGTAAAAACACAGTTTTATTGAGAAAATGATAAATGAACAGTGCCCCTAGGGGCCACTACAGGTATAATCAGTTTTGGCAAAATACAGACCAAGTAAAGGTTATGCAACATATAGAGTGGTAAAATGCCATACAGGGTTAAAGAGGAGAAACTGAAGCAACTCAGTCCTTGATTAGCCAACGCCCAGGATATGATAACAGTCTATTGAAGGTGAGAAGCGGAATATAGTGTCTGCACTGAATCACTCTCAAAGGTAGTAAAATGGAGCGAACCAACAGACCAGAGCTGAGCCAATACCACCACAGTGGGATTCGTGGAGGAACGCTACTGCTAGAGCTGACAAGACCAGAACCAGAATCGCCCTTAACGTACACTTGGTAGCAACCCTGCGTGTGCCACTGGATAGCTCCCAAACACCCCTGGGGTGCCAAAATAGACTGACACTGCACAAGCTATATGAGAGCCGGAGCACTGGGTAGTGCTGAGGATAACGTAATACCTTGAGCCTTAGGAAACCTGAGCCAGGACACCCTTCTGGTGCCGCACGGAAACCCACACTGGAAGAGCGGACAGGCTACCAGCGCTAACCAGCGCGGCCACGGTGCACACCGAACACCGGAACAGACAATGCTCTGCAAGTGTTAGGCAGGCTAGGTCTTACTGCACAGGCTCAGGACGGTAAACGGCTCTAAGGGTAACCAGAGGCTTGGCAAGTGTAAAGGATAGGCACATAAACGGAGGCTACAGGCACTGCATGGGTTAATATGGTTTGGTAAAGGTGAGAACAGCTCAGAAGTAAAAGCGGAAAGTCTCAGCAACCTCAGGCAACAGCTCGGTAGAGAGAGGTGATCAGAGCGACACAAAACAGTTCAGAATGTCGCCGGGAGTGACCGGAGCAACTCAGAAACACTGGAACAGCACACAGGACAGGAACATCAACCGGAACCGGATCAATACACGAAGCAGGAATGTCAGCCAGAATTGGGTTAATCACGGAGGAGGGTCGTCAGCCAGAACTGGGTCAATCACGGAGCAGGGTCATCAGCCAGAACCGGGTCAATCACGGAGCAGGATCAGTAGAGTAGTCAGACAAGCCGGATCGGTACACAGGATACTCAGGAACTCAGCAACGAGGCGCAGGATCAGGAACACCACGAAAGGGCAACTGACAAGTGCCCAAACGCAGTATAAAAAGTAACATCCTGGGTGGGCCAATCAGCCTCCTCCAATGCACAGGTAACACAGCAAGATTTACAGGGAATCACTGGGACTGTGATACACTGGTCCAGGACCGGTTACATTATGTGCCTATCTCCCGCTCGCTTGGCGCTCCTGCTGTCTCTGGAAGCTTGTGGGAGTTCCTGAACTCACCAGTGTCTGTGTTGCCTCCGGTAACCCTATAATACCTGGGTCAAGCCAATACCACACTGTTGCCCGTGTTGCCTCAGTTTACCTTAGTGACCTAGGGTCGTTACATCACCAGCATCTGGTGTCTGTTGTCTCAGTTAACCCTAGCGTGCTAGGGTCCCATCGCTGCCAGAGTCCGGTCTGCGTTACCCCCGCTTACCCTAGCGTTCTAGGGTTCAGTCACTATAAGTGCCACAGCCCTGTTGCCTCCGTTAACCCTAGCATGCTAGGGTCTAGTTGCTGCCTGAGTCCATTCTGTGTTGCCGCCGCTAACCCTAGTGTTCTAGGGCTCTGTCATTGCCAGAGTACTGCCTGTGTTGCCTCCATTAACCCTAGTGTTCTAGGGTTTAGCCGTTGCCAGAGTACTACCTATGTTGCCTCAGTTAACCCTAGTGTTCTAGGGTCCCGTTACTGCCAGAGTCATGCCCATGTTGCCTCTGTCTACCCTACTCTCCTAGGGTCAGTCCTCTGCCAGTGTTTTGCCAATGTTGCCTATGTGAACCCTAGTCCACTAGGGATTGCCCTTCAGTCGCCCATCGCCTGTGTCACCTATTGCTATGTGGGACTGTTGAGGATATTAGTGTTCCTGTACCTTGCTGAGAATCTGCCTATAAGTCCAAGATCACTATTTTTGTTGGCTGACTATTACAGTGTTTGTAGTTTCGCCCTGACCTGTGTCAAATCTGGAAAGTACTTGGTACTGACCTTATCTGGACCTAAGTGGGGTTATTGTACATTATTTTCAATAAAGCTTTTAACCTTACCAAACTGTCTGAGTGTTCTTTTATAAACAGTAACAAACCGTGACACCGAGACATCTGTCACGTTAACAGTAGCACCAGAAAGATGGCACAGGCTGATGTACAGGAGTGGTGGGAAAGTTTACTTCTCCTCCTAGCAGTTGGCATATTGATGTAAAGTTGATGCCCTGTGGCAGGGAACTGATCATTTATTGTTGGTACTGAGAACACTGAGTTCAGAAAGCAAACATAGACATCTCTTGCATAATACACAGTGTTTGTGATGTTTAAACAAACGCTACTTCAATAAGAGAAGGCCATTGAGCAAATGTAACCCTTTGATGACCAAATGGGTAGTGTGCAACACACAACCCTTTGGATTCATCGTATGAGGGGACCTCACTTGCAATCATGAGTTTAAAATCACAATGAAAACATTTTGCTTTTAATTAGGTTTCAAACGATAAAGGGAAGTGCTGAAGGGACTGGAGGATTTTAGTTATAAAGATAGACTAGACAAACATGGGTTTATTACATTAGAGAAGAGACATCTAAGTTGGTATGATTACTATCTATATATATAAAAGAGAAAGGCTCAATGCATAATTTATGTCTCCTCAGGAGACACACACCCAGGGGTGGCAGTAAGGAGGCGTTACTGCTCCCATTGGGTGATTCAGTGGGGGAGTGATTTTCACAGGAGTTGCAGTACTGCAGAGAGTTGGCCCACCCCCACTATCCAACTGAGGTATAAACAAAATGGCTGCCACTTCCTCCTACACCACTCTAATACATACATGCTCCACTCACACAGCACCAAACAAACACACAAACACACACACCACCAAACACACACAGCATCAACCACACACACCCCAAACATACACAGCACCAAACTCAGCAGGAAACACACACACAGCATCAAACACACACACACACAGCATCAAACACACACACAGCACCAAACACACACATAGCACAACACATAGCATCAAACACATATCGCATCAAACACACACACGCAGCATCAAACACATGCAGCATCAAACACACACACACACAGAATCAAACACACACATCATCAAACATACACAGCATTCAACACACACAGATCAAACACACAGTGCCATAAAGGGATCCCACACATTGCAACCCAGTGTATGGGATTCCTTTCTGGTAATCAAAGGGTTAAGGCTGTAACTGTGTTTCTGCTTTCCTACTGACACACAGCTGCACTCCTACTAATGACTACAGGTTTACACCACAGTGTGAGCGCCTCCAACAAAATAACAGCCAAATAACTCTTATTTCACTTGATTCCCCTCCCTACAAACTTTCCTACCTGCACAGAGCCATGTCTGTTTGTTGCCTTGCAACCCTCCCACCTCCTCCACTATACAGGAAGTTGTGAAGAACCAAAACCTGTTTTTGCTGAGAGAAATACCCTGACCCTGCTCTGTGTGTCATCACATGGGACTCAAGACCACTGTTGCTGTATATATGTCTCACACTATGGGGATACTGTGTAAGTCTCAGTATGGAATGTGTGTGTGTGTGTGTGTTCAGTATAGAATATGTGTGTGGGTATGTGTCTCTCACTATGAGATCTGTATGTGTGTCTCAGCATGGAATATGTGTTTGTGTCTTAGTATGGGATATGTGTGTGTGTCTCTCACTATGAGATCTGTGTGTGTGTGTCTCAGTATGGAATATGTGTATGTGTGTGTGTGTGTGTGTGTCTCACTATGAGATCTCTGTGTGTCTCAGTATGGAATATGTGTGTATCTCATTATGAGATCTGTATGTGTGTCTCAGTATAGAATGTGTGTATGTGTGTGTGCCTCACTATGAGATCTGTATTTGTGTCTCAGTATGGAATGTCTGTGTATGTCTCACTATCAGATCTTTATGTGTGCTCATCTCACTATGAGATCTGTATGTGTGTGTGTGTCTCACTATGAAATCTGCATGTGTGTCTCACATGTATGTGTCTCAGTATGGAATGTGTGTGTCTCACTATAAGATCTGTATGTGTGTGTCTCACTATGATATCTGTATGTGTGTCTTAGTATGGAATGTGTGTGTGTGTGTCTTACTATGAGATATGTATGTGTGTGTGTGTGTTTCACTATGAGATCTGTATGTGTATCTAAGTATGGAATGTGTATGTGTGTGTCTCACTATGAGATCTGTATGTGTGTCTCAGTATGAAATGTGTGTCTCACTATGAGATCTGTATGTGTGTGTGTGTGTTTCACTGTGAGATCTGTATGTGTATCCAAGTACAGAATGTGTATGTTTATGTCTCACTATGAGATCTGTATGTGTGTGTGTGTGTGTGTGTGTGTTTTTCACTGTGAGATCTGTATGTGTATCCAAGTACGGAATGTGTATGTTTATGTCTCACTATGAGATCTGTAAGTGTGTCTTGGTATGGAATATGTGTGTGCTTTTGTCTCACTATGAGATCTGTATGTGTGTCTCAGTATGGAATGTGTGTGTGTCTCAGTATGGAATATATGTGTGTGTGTATCTCTCACTGTGAGAACTGTATGAGTGTCTCAGTATGGAATGTGTGTGTGTGTGTGCCTCACTAAGGAATGTGTGTATGTCTCACTATGAGATCTGTATGTGTGCACATGTCTCACTATGAGATCTGTATGTGTGTGTGTCTCACTATGACATCTGTATGTGTGTCTCAGTATGGAATATATGTTTGTGTCTCACTATAAGATCTGTATGTGTGTCTCAGTATGGAATGTGTGTGTGTGTATGTTCAGTATGGAATATGTGTGTGGTTATGTGTCTCTCACTATGAGGTCTATATGTGTGTCTCAGTATGGAATATGTGTGTGGTTATGTGTCTCTCACTATGAGGTCTATATGTGTGTCTCAGTATGGAATATGTGTGTGTGTCTTAGTATGGTATATGTGTGTGTGTGTCTCTCACTATGAGATGTGTGTGTGTGTGTGTGTGTGTGTGTGTCTCAGTATGGAATATGTGTATGTGTGTGTGTGTGTGTGTCTCACTATGAGATCTCTGTGTGTCTCAGTATGGAATGTGTGTGTGTGTCTCACTATGAGATCTGTATTTGTGTCTCAGTATGGAATGTCTGTGTATGTCTCACTATCAGATCTTTATGTGTGCTCATCTCACTATGAGATCTGTATGTGTGTGTGTGTCTCACGATGACATCTGTATGTGTGCCTCAGTATGGAATGTGTGTGTGTCTCACTATGAGATCTGTATGTGTGTGTGTGTCTCACGATGACATCTGTATGTGTGCCTCAGTATGGAATGTGTGTGTGTCTCACTATGAGATCTGTATGTATGTGTGTGTCTCACTATGACATCTGTATGTGTGTCTCAGTATGGAATGTGTGTGTGCATGTCTCACTATGAGATCTGTATGTGTTTTATGTGTGTGTGTTTCACAATAAGATCTGTATGTGTATCTAAGTATCGAATGTGTATGTGTGTGTCTCACTATGAGATCTGTATGTTTTTCTCATTATGGAATGTGTGTGTGTCACTATGGGATATGTGTGTCTCACTATGGGATGTGTCTGTCTCACTATGAGATGTGGATGTGTAGTGTGTGTGTGTGTGTTTGTCTCACTATGGGGTGTGAATGTGTAGTGTGTATGTGTGTCTGTCTCACTATGGCATGTATATGTATGTACGTGTGTGTGGCTGTGTGTGTCTGTCTCACTATGGCCATAGCTGGGAACTTTTGAAATACCATCACTCACAGATCTGATATTAACCCTTGAAGCCCAGTGGGGGGAAAAAAGAGTACATTGCATTAACTGTTTCACTGCCAGAGGGGTAGGCAATGCATTGCAAATTAAAAACAAATATACACTTATGGATGGTTATATGTGTGTATCTCTCACTATGGGATGTGTATATGTGTGTATCACTATGCCATGTGTATGGATGTGTGTCTCTGCATGGGATGTGTATCTCTCTGTCTCACTATAGGGTGTGCATGTGTGTCTCACTATGGGATGTGTGTGTCTGTATGGGATGTATATGTGTGTGTCTCACTATGGCGTGTGTGTGTGCGTGTGTCTCTGTATGGGCTGTGTATGTGTGTGCTCACTATGGAGTGTGTGTCTCTGTATGGGATGTATGGGAAAGAATACAGCAGAGTAGTCAGGCAGTCCGGGTCAGTACACAGGCAGAAACGGATACAGCAGAGTAGTCAGACAGGCCAGGTCGGTGTACAGAGATCACACGAGAGCTGGAACAAGCGCTGGTAACGGAAACACCACGAAAGGGCACTGGAGAAGTGACAAGGCCCAGTATTTAAGGAAAAATACTGGGCGGGACAAAGTCACTTCAGTCAATAAGCATCAGCAGTCAACAAAGACTGACAGAATGTCGCCAGCATAGCATGGGCACCGTGATAGTACCCCCCTCTCAAAGACCCCCTCTCCTAGAGGAGGGACCCGGTTTCTGAGGGTATTTGGAATGGAATGTACGCAGCAACCTGGGAACATGGAGGTCATTCTGGTTAACCCAGGAATGTTCTTCAGGGCCATAGCCCTTCCAGTGGACCAAATACTGTCATTTTCCTCTGAACCTTTGAGAGTCAATAATATTCTGAACTTCGTACTCCTCCTGACCTTGTACTTGAACAGGACCGGGGACCGCAGGAGTGGTAGTGTAACGGTTGCATATCAATGGCTTCAGAAGGGATACATGGAACACATTGTGAATTCGCATGGATGCTGGGAGATCCAGGGCATACGAGACTGGGTTAATTTTGCGGATAACTTTGAAAGGACCAATGAACCGGGGAGCCAGCTTACTACAAGGAACTTGCAA
Organism: Rhinophrynus dorsalis; assembly: GCA_037306005.1. Classification (NCBI taxonomy): domain Eukaryota; kingdom Metazoa; phylum Chordata; class Amphibia; order Anura; family Rhinophrynidae; genus Rhinophrynus; species Rhinophrynus dorsalis. Next base: position 12,295,581 of record CM074724.1, read on the forward strand.
ATTGAGGTTTCTGGAGGTTAACCATACCCTATCCTCAACCCAGAAGGGATGAAAGTGTAACCTCTAGACACTGGCAGTTCTCCCAGGAAATCAATAGAGACATGGGACCAAGGACGCTCGCCATTTGGCACAGGTTGAAGTAATCCATCTGGGAGGTGTCTAGGGGACTTGCATGGGCACATGTAGAACAAGCTGCTACGAATGCGGTACAATCAGCACGTATAGAAGGCCACCAAAACAGTTGTGAAAGGGACCAGATCAATTGATCTCTTCCTATTTGCCCAGCTGCTCGAGATGCATGATCTGTTTCAAGTAGGCGGGTACGAAATGGCTCTGCTACAAAACACTTGCACACTGGGGTGTCAGGGGGTGCAGCAGCCTGGGTAGCAAGAATCTCCTCCCCCAGGGGCAAAGTGATGCTGGTACGTAAGGTAGCCAAAATGCGATCAGACTGAATGATGGGTACGGGGACCTCATCTTTAGCTATCTTTGGACCGAATTGCCTGGACAGGGCATCTTGGAACCAGGCAAGTAGGATACAATAAAATTGAAGCGGGACAGAAACAAGGCCCATCTGGCCTGTCGAGAGGACATCCTCTTAGCCTCCAAAACGTATGCCAGGTTTTTATGGTCTGTCAAGATCAACACCGGAGTCCTAGTACCTTCCAGCAAGTGGCACCATTCTTTGAGAGCAAGGATAATTGCCATGAGTTCTCTGTCCTCAATCTCATAATTACTCTGGGCACTAGACAACTTTTTGGAGAAGAACCCTCATGGCATCAGTATACTCCCAGGGACCGGATGCTGTGACAACACTGCCCCTACACCAGTGTCACGGTTTGTTATGACTCTCAGACACAGAGTTAAGATAAAAACATAACTTTATTGAAACGTTTTAAAGGGAACCCTTGTGGGTAGCATACACATAGAACATATAACAACAATGCATAGTATAGTGAGTAGTGGTACACAGAATGTAAAACAGGCTCTACCGGCCTTGCCAATACCGGGTAAGGCAACCTTAGGTTGGCACAAGATGGAAAAGGTTGTACCAGCCTTACCAATATACTGGGCAAAGCAGCCCTGGAAACTAGCAACTGAGGAGAAGGAGGCTCTACTGGCTGTCACGGTTTGTTAAGACTCTCAGACGTAAGGTTTAGGTTAAAACATAACTTTATTGAAAAGTTAAAGGCAATCCCATAGGGTTTTCATACACATACAACAAAACATAGAAGATAATGACAATAGCAAATAGGTTCTACCGGCCTTGCCAATATACTGGGCAAAGCAACCCAGGCGAGTCTAGAACAAGAGGCTCTACCGGCCCTGCCAATATACCGGGCTGGGCAGCCTAACGGGCTACCAGTGTAGTAGGCTCTACCGGCCTTGCCAATAGCGGGTAAGGCAACCTTAAGATGGAATAGTAAGAGGTTCTACCGGCCTTACCAATATACCGGGCAAGACAGCCTGACGGAATACCAATGAGTAGGCTCTACCGGCCTTGCCAATACCGGGTAAGGCAACTGTAAGGTGGCAAAGAGAGAGGTTCTACCGGTCTTACCAATATACCGGGCAAGGCAGCCCAAGGAAAAGTGACAACCACAGTGACCTAATGACTGGAATATGGTAATGACAGTAAGATGGAATATAGAGGTTACCAGATCAAGTGGTTTCACTGTAATCAGAAACTTTCGTGCCCATATACTGTAGGAAACAATGCTGTTAGGACTGGACAGCGCACTCGGAACCATCAAGTACCTGACTGCAAGTCAGGGAGTAAACCAGCGCCCTACGTTAGAATCATACAGGCAGAATAAGAGCTGCCAGGCTTAGTGGAGTAAACCAGCGTCCTCACCCTGGGACCAACAGACTGTAATATGAGTCACAAGGCTAATGGAGCAAACCAGCGTCCGCACGCTGGGACCAACAGACTGTAATGTGAGCCGCAAGGCTAATGGAGCCAACCAGCGTCCTCACGCTGGGACCAACAGACTGTAATGTGAGCCGCAAGGCTAATGGAGCAAACCAGCGTCCGCACGCTGGGACCAACAGACTGTAATGTGAGCCGCAAGGCTAATGGAGCAAACCAGCGTCCACACGCTGGAACCAACAGGCTGAATGTGAGCCGCAGGGCTTACTGAAGCAAACCAGCGTCCGCACGCTGGGAACCAACAGGAGGAAATGTCGCCGAAGCGAATGAAGAACTATGTCGCCACAGATGCAGGAACTGGAAGCAGGAAACAACAGGAACCAGCAGAGAAGATCAATTGGATCAAGCGCGGCCAAGCAGACTGGCAGCAGGAACATCAGGTACTGATGAGAACAATCGGAACCGGACTGGAACTGACAAAGCAAGCAGGAACTCAGGAACAGGTCGACTCAGGAACTCAGCAACAGGCCCAATCAGCTACTGTAGTATGGAGGAAGTGGATGCGGTCAATGACACCATTAAAGGGCAACCAGAGGGTGCCCAGACTGAGTTTAAAAAGGCAATGTGAGGCGGGCTGAAGGCAGACAGCCAATGGGAGCCCCCTACGGGTGATAGACACTGAATTGCAGCAATCACGGGCACCGTGATACTGACCTTGCCAATATACTGGACAAGGCAGCCTGGAGACTGGTACAACAAGGAGAAGAACGCTCTACCAGCCCTGCCAGTATACCAGGCAAGGCAGCCTTGAGACTGGTACAACGACTGGATAAGGCTCTACCGGCCTTGACAATATACTGGGCAAGGCAGCCTTGAGACTGGTACAACAAGTAGTGAGGCTCTACCGGCCTTGCCAATACTGGGTAAGGCAACCTTAGGTTGACACAAGATGGGATAGGTTCTACCGGCCTTACCAATATACCGGGCAAGGCAGCCTATGGCTGCAAGTACTGGATCACGGCAAAGGTGGCCTCAGTGGCTGGCGTCAGGTGAAATAGACCAGTCACTAGAGATGGACTGACTGTGGCCCTCTGGGCTGACAGAATATCATAAGCACCCAATGAATAATGGAGCGAACCAGTACCCACGTACTGGAGAGCACAACTCAAGAGAATTAAAATGTCGCCAAGGCGACTGGAGGAAAGAGATACACTGCAGGCGATCCAGGAGTAGGAACACAGCCGGTAACAGACAGGAAACAGATCTTCAATGGCAGTCAACCGGAGCAGGAACGGCAGCAGGAAACAGCAGCAGGAACAGCAACCCCAACCGGATCAGGAGCGGATGCTGGAACTGAGGAAGCTGTCAGACAGGAACTCAGGTGATCACAGACGAGCAAGGATAGAGTAATGGCCCCGGAAGCTCAGGAACACAATGTAGGTGCAGGCAACATAGAGACAACACGAAAGGGCAACCAAAGGGTGTCCCAGCTCAGTCTAAATAGGTAATACAGGGTGGGCTGAAGGCAGGCAGCCAATGGAGACCCCCCTCAGGTAACTGACAGGAAAAGGCAGCAATCACGGGCACCGTGATAACCAGTCTCAGAGGCATCAACTTCCAAGGTGAATGGAAGGGAGACGTTAGTGTGGGATAACACGGGAGCGGATGCAAAAGCAGACTTAAGTGTCACAAAGGCCCTTTCAGCTGCCTAACACCATAGGGATGGATTGGTGCCCTTATGCGTAAGATCAGACAGTGGCTTAACAATCGTGGAGAAGTCTCAGATAAATTTCCTATAATAATTGGCAAAACCGAGAAACCGCTGGATAGCCTTGAGTCCCTTGGGTCGTGGCCATTGCAACACTGCTGCAAGCTTTTCCTTATCCATGGCAATGCCATCTTTAGAAATCACAAAGCCCAGAAAAGGCACCATGGACTTGTGGAATTCACATTTCTCGATTTTGCAGAATAATTTGTTCTTACGTAATCTGAGCAGAACTTCCGACACATCCTTGATGTGTTGCGACAAGCTAGATGAATGTATGAGTATATTGTCAAGATAAGCCACCACACACGAGTGTAGCATATCACAGAGAATGTCGTTAATAAACTCCTGGAACACTGCAGAAGCGTTACATAGCCCAAACTGCATCACTAGGTATTCGTAGTGTCCAGATCTGGTATTGAACGCTGTTTTCCACTCGTCCCTATCACGGCGCCCGTGTTTCCTGTTCTGGCGACAACATTTTTGTCATTGCTGTTCTCTGATTGGCTGTTTATAATTGCTCCTACTAGGGCTTGCCTTTATATATCCTGGGATGTCCTCCCTTATGTGTCCTTTCGTGGTGTACAAGTTCCTGAGTCTATTTTGTGCTATTGCTTATCGTATATGACCTGGTCTGCCTGACTACGTTCCTGAGTTCCTGTTGCTGCTGCTCCGTTGCTGACTGTATCCGGAGGAGAACCCGCTCCGTTGCTGACCATATCTGGCTGAAGAACCCGCTCCGTTGCTGACCGTATCTGGCTGAGAAACCGCTCCATTGCTGATCGTATCTGGCTGAAGAACTCGCTCCATTGCTGACCGTATCTGGCTGAGAGCCTGGTCCGTTGCTGACTGTATCTGGCTGAAAACCCTCTCCGTTGCTGACTGTGTTTGCCTGAAGAACCCGCTCCGTTGCTGATCGTGGCTGGCTGAGAACCTTCTCCATTGCTGTCTGTATCTGGCTATAGTACCGCTCCGTTGCTCCGTATTTGGCTGTCTACCGCTCTGTGGCTGTTGCTGACCATGGATCCCTTTCCACGTTATAGCCGTTTATGTCTGTGCCACTTGGTGACCCTGTGAGGTCACCGATATTACAGGGCATTGCATTTGAGTCTTGGTGTGTGCCGAGTGGTGCTGTTGATGGTCGACCAAAGTCTGAGCCCCGTGCTCGAGCTGCTCTATTAACTGCCTCTGGTGGTGTGTACAATCGAAGTATCGGTACAGTGTTCTATCACTGACTGAGTTACTCTGATCACTCTCTGTGTCTGTCTCCCTAGTAGCGCTGGGCTCGCTCCCTTTGGGAGTTGCAGTTATCCTCTGGGCATTGACCATTAACCCTGTGAGTACCTGGAGCTTCCAGGTAAGATCACTACGATTCCTTACTGCAAAAGCCTTGGGCTCAAGAGCCAGCATTGCAGCTACCATCCCGCAGGCTGAGGGGACACTGGTTACGTTCCATTTACTTACTTATATCGACCCACCCGTAGCGTTCTAGGGTTTATCCAGTAACAGTTGCCTAGGTCTCCTGTAACCCTTCCTGGGTTAGTCTGCCTATACACGGTTGCCTCTTGTCTGCGGTCCAGGGCCTGTGTCAGTGTTGCCTCGCTCCAGTTGGTTCAGTACCCAGGCGTCTGGGTTGTGCCAGTTATCCACTAGTGGAACTCATGCCAGTGTAGTCCTGTTGTCAGATCCTGGACTGTGTACCCTTTATCTCGCTGGTTCTGCCAGAGACCTTCACTGTCAGTTGGTTTCCAGTCCATTCCTATTACCTATACTGGTTCCGGTACCCAGGTGTTGTGCCTATGCTCATTGGTGGACCTCCTGTGTTGGAGTCCAGCTGTCAGTTATTGGATTGTGTACCTTCAATCTCGCTTGTTCTGCCAGACCCTGCTGTATATATTGTTGCCAGTCCACCCTGATTAGCTATTCTGGCCCCTATCACTGTACCCATTGTTTATATATACCTGTTCTGTATTGTGGGTCTTAGGGCCTACCTTCATGTATGTACTTTATTCTAATAAAGTTATTTTAACTTTACCATTCTGTCTGAGTGTTCATCAAAAACCGTGACAGTCCCCCGCTCTTATTCTGATCAGGTTATAAGCAGCCCGTAGGTCTAACTTAGTGAAAATCGAGGAGCCTTTCAACCTGTCAAACAGTTCAGTGATGAGTGGAATCTGATAGGCGTTTTTGGACATAAGCTTGTTCAGACCATGATAATCTATGCATGATCTTAACTCAACATTTTTCTTTTTTACAAAAAAGAAACCAGCCCCCACGGGCGAGGTTGACTTTCTAATAATACCCCTTTCGAGGGCATCAGAGATATATTCCTCCATGGCCTGATTCTCCTCGCACGACAACGGGTACGTGTGACCCCGGTGAAGGACGGCGCCAGGAGGCAGGTCAATAGCGCAATCATAAGTTCGATGCTGAGGCAAGGCGCTAGCCTCTCCATTACTGAAAACATCAGTGAATTGATGATACTAAACTGGCAAGGAGGGAGAGGTACACATGATTTTAGTTGGATGAGAGACACAATGCTTTATAGAAAATTCAGACCAAGATGTTATCTCACACATCTGCCAGTCAAACTTAGGGTTGTGTAGATGTAACCATGGGAACCCCAGGATGACCGCAGGGTGAGGGGACTGGATGATCTAGAACCGCTGTTTCTCCGTATGAAGCGCCCCAATACTCATAGATAGCGGTATCGTTTCCATAGTGATCTGAGCTGGCACCAGGGGTCTGCCATCGATGGCCTCAATGGCTAAAGGAGATTCCCTCTCAACCAGCGGAATCTTGTGTATAAAATATCCGGCTGCACTGGAATCAACCAGGGCCAGAACCTCCACCGAGTGTTCTGCCCAAGAGATTACAGCCTGGATCGTAGGTTTCTGATTTACTAGATCTAGGGACTGCTGTACGCCACCTAGGGCCTGTCTCCCAAGGTACCCTAGGTGAGTCTGTTTCCCGGCCGTATAGGACAGGTATGCAACAGGTGTCCAGGTTGGCCACAATACAAGCAGAGACCCTGTCTGCAACAATGAGCCCGTTCCTCCTTAGACAACTTGGTGAACCCTAGCTGCATGGGTTCATTATTCTCTTGATTACGTTCAGGAGGCATGGGAGGCAAAGGAGGCATGGGTGGGAAATTTTGACTTTTTGTCCAAAATTTCTGGCCCGTTGCCTGTGCTCTTTTGCCGCAAAACGTTCACGGATACGAGAATCGATCAGAATAGCGAAATCAATGAACTCATCCAGATCGTGAGGCAACTCTCTGGCTGCCGTCTCGTCTTTAATATGATCAGTGAGTCCCTGATCAAATGCTGCCACCAGTGCCTCATTGTTCCAGCCTACCTCTGCTGCCAATGTATGAAATTCAATCGCATAATCCACCACAGTACGAGAACCTTGTTGTATCTCCATTAATCTTTTGGCAGCAGAGGTGGCTCTACCTGGAACTTCAAACACTCTGCGGAAGGCATGCACAAACGCCCTGAAGTTTTGTGTACATGGTTTGGCAGATTCCCACAAGGGGTTGACCCATGCCAGGGCTCCGCCTGTCAATAACAAAATCATAAAGCCCACCTTAGCTCGGTCATTCGGAAAGGCTTGAGAAGTTAGATCCAGGTATTTTTCTAGTTGGTTGATTAACCCTCTGACCAGGGTAGGTTCACCATGATATCTTAGAGGTAACGGAGCTGTGGCGGTTGGCCCTTTGATCGAGGCCACTTGCGTCAGGGGTTGAGCTCCCGGTGTCGAAATGGGGGAGACCACCAAGGCTTGAACCGGTTTATCTAGATGAGTGGTGCGTTCTAGAATGGTTGGAACGGCCTGTGCCAACTGGTCCAAACGCTGCTCATGTAAATCCATCCGCCAATGCATACTTTGTGCATTACCTTCACCTGTACCATCTGAGGTCATGGCCCTTTCGTACTGTTACAGTTTTATTTCACACTCAGACACAGTAGGTGAGATAAAACACAGTTTTATTGAACAGACTCAGAAATGATAACCCTCACGGGTCCAGTAGTGTGTATATATATATATATATATATATATATATATATATATATATATATATATATATACAGAATATAGTACTGACACAGGACAGGTTACAGCAATATATACCCAATATATACCCACACCCATATGAACAATACAGAATTTACAACATACTGACACAGTTCAGGCAAAGTTCATGTGAAACTCAACCGAGGCAGCAGTGAACGGGTTACTATTAGGCCAGGAATTCTGACAGGCCCTAATAGTGCGAGGCCCTTAAGACTCTCACTCTGCAGAGAGTGCTTAAATAGTGAGAAACGCCCTGTAGACAACAGAGGCCCAGGATAAGCTTAAGGACTGCTGTAGCAGTAATGGAGGACTGAGACAGTATGCCAGGGAGGGCGCCCAGTGGAGACTGCACGGTAGAATAGCCTGTGAATAATGGCACCTCCCCCGAATGGGTTAAGGAATGCTAGGACCAATGTCGACTGCCTGATCGTAAGCACAGCCTGAGGCGCCCAATGTAAGACCAACCTCAGCATATTGGCAGGAAGGAGGGTCAAGCGTACCGTGGTGCACAGATGGGAAATAGACACCGGAATGTCGCCCTTGCGACACAGACTGAACCGAGACTAGACTGCAGGAGTGGCACTAAGGCACAATGGTACAGTCCGGAGACAGAAGCCCGGAGGAGAACCCCAAACCGAGGACTGGAATGGGACCGCAGGCAGTAGAGAAACACAGGAGATGAAGCCCTACCGGGCTGGTACACAGGCAGGAACGTCAGCCAATCCGAGTCAGTACACAGAGCAGGAACCTCTGCCGGGCCGGGTCAGAACACAGAGCGGGAAAGGATACAGCAGAGTAGTCAGGCAGTCTGGGTCGGTACACAGGCAGGAACGGATACAGAAGAGTAGTCAAGCAGGCCGGGTTGGTACACAGAGATCACACGAGAACTGGAACAAACGGTGGTAACGGAAACACGACGAATGGGCACTGGAGAAGTGACAAGGCCCAGTATTTAAGGAAAAATACTGGGGACGGGATAAAGTCACTTCAGCCAATAAGCATCAGCAGTAAACAAAGACTGACAGAATGGTGCCAGCATAGCACCGGCACTGTGATATTGTGACTGTATTTATATATTGCACAAAGAGAGAGAAAGAGAGCAGATTATTTGTTAGTCTGTCTGTAAGTAGAGGTGCCAGTTCCTGCAATCATCTCCATGCTGTACATAGCTCACTGTATAGCACGTATGACAAACTATTTATATATGGTCTGGCATTGTATAGTATACAGTCTGTGTATAAGGACTGGCACTATACAGTATAGGAGGGACAGTCCCTGTTTGAGACCCAAATCCCTCTGCTCCTCTATTTAGCACATCATGCTGTGTGGTGTATATTTCATTGTATCAAATTGCTCCACATCAGTAAAAACCACAGTAATGTGGGTATAAACTTCTGTATATATCTGTTAAATTAGTCTGTGTAAAAAAATACTTCATCTTCTTCTAAATCATTCACTTACACAAAGAGTAACTTAACCTTTTCAATGTCAGAGGAGATGCAATGCATTACTTACCCCCTGGCACTCAAAGGGTTAAAATTTCTCTACAATGGTCTGGCACTGTATAGCAGTGGTTCTCAACCTGTGCTCTCAGTGGCTATTAACAGGCCAGGATTTTACAATTTCCTTTTAAGAGCACAGGTGAGTTAATCAATACGACTGAGCCTCTGATCAACACACTTGTGTTCTAGCAGGGAAATTCCTAAGTCCTGGCCTGTTAGTGGCCACTGAGGGCATGGGTTGAGAACGTCTGCTGTATAGTATACAGTCTGCATGTGTCTGTGTATAAGGACTGGCACTATACAGTATAGGAGGGACAGTCCCTGTTTGACAACCAAATCCCTCTGCTCCTCTGTTTAGGAGATCACACTGTATGGTGTATATACCAGTGTATCAGACTGCTCCATAAAACCCACAGTAATGTGGGTATAAACTTCTGTATATATCCGTTAAATTAGTCTGTGTAAAAAATACTTTCATCTTCTTCTAAATCATTCACTTACAGAAAGAGTAACTTAACAATTTAAGTGCCAGAGGGTTATGCAATGCATTGCTTACCCACGGGCACTCAAAGGGTTAAAAATTCTCTAAAATATACCACCAGCCACGCTCCCAGTAACACCACCTAAAACACAAGTGTCCCTCTTTGGCCATTTGAAATGTTGTGAGATAGGTTACTTACACTGCTCACACCGTATGTAGGTAAGTTCTGCTTTTCATCTGTGTCGCTGTTTGTGTATGTCAGTGCATGTGTGTGTATGTATGTGTGTTGCATGCGTCTCTGTCTACCACTGTGTCCCCCTGTATATGTATGTGTTTCCACATGTGTCTGTGTATCACTGTGTGTACCTTTCTGACACATATACCCTACACTATATTTCACTATCATAACATTTATTAAAAAAAAACAAAAACATTCCCTGCATAACATAGTAATTACATAGTAATTTAGGTTGAAAAGAGACTTGCATCCATCTAATTCAACCCTTTTCCTATTCCTGTTTACCATCGTTGATCCAAAAGAAGGCAAAAAACCCCCTCAATTAGCATATTTAAAATTCTGCCTTGAATGGGGGGAAAAAATTCCTTCTTGATTCCAAATGGCAATCAGATTTCTCCCTGGATCAACAAGCCCCAACTAAATATTAATCCCACTACTAATGTACATAGCTCTCTATGTTCTGCTCTTTTAAATAAGTATTCCGGCCCCTTTTAAAGGCATCTAATGTATTCGATAGCACCACCTGCTCAGGCAGTGAATTCCATACCTTTATTGTCCTTACTGTAAAGAAACCCTTCTCTTTTTGTAGATTAAATCTCCTTTCCTCAAGTCTAAGCGGGTGGCCCCTTGTCCTGTGTACCGTTCTGTTAATGAACAGGTCTTTGGAGAGCCCTTTGTATGGGCCCTGAACATATTTATATAGTGTCATCATATCCCCTCTAAGACACCGTTTCTCTAGTGTGTACAAGGCAACGGCGTCCCACATTGCTAGTATATATATAGTCTTAAGTAGAAGCACTCTCACTTGAAGGGTGGGAGCATGGGTGCTCTTAAAAAGCTGTTGAGACAGTGTAGGATGGGTAATATATAGATATTAATTATTATTATTATTATTATTTTTTTTTTTTTTTTTTACAGTTGTCTACCATATCTTATCACTGTCCAAAAAAACAATATAACAAAAAACAGCTTCTTTCACCAGACTTCCCCAGCACAGAGATAATAACAGCAAAATCAGACAACCTCCTCTTCTCCCTTCTCAAACCCCCAGACATGTTCAACACAGATATAATAATAACAACAGCAAGATCAGCAATCAAATTTCTACCCCATCTGCCTGTGTCTTGCCAGTCTATCACATGGAACTTTGGGGTATTTGGGGTCAACCTCCTCCCTCCTTTTTTCTCCCCCAGAGTTCCCTCAAACTCCTAATACAGATAACAAATATCCTACCTAAAAGACTCACTAATCTAAGCTTCAATTCCCCTTTATTTGCCTGTCTTCTCTATCTCATAAATGTACTGCTTTCTCCTCTCATAAACACAGAATGGCGTGCTGTGAGAACCTGAACACTTTTATTTGCCTTCAGGACAATAACATAAATTCTCCTTGATTTCCATGCAATGAGCTAGGTGACAAAAGCTGGAAAACAACACTTTTTGAAGGAATTTCCAGGCGGGAAGTTCCATCAACATTCTTGATGAACGTGCAGAAGGGCACATAACATGTTTAAGCGGAACTACCACCTCTTAAAGGGGAACTATCACCCCGCAATAACTTAAGGTTCACTTATTGCTCACCTGGCGACTAGCTGCTTAGTAGCGCTAGTCGCCAGAAATATTACCCGGTTCTTCAGATATCGGCGTTTTCACCGATGGTGACAGGAGCAGGAAGCACGGACGTCTCTTCACAGTGACGTCCGTGCGCCTGCGCTGTCAGTCCCTTTTGCACAATTTAACTTCAGTAACCCCCCCATCTGGCGACTAGCAGCTTAGGAGCACTAGTCACCAGAATTATTACCTTATTCAAAAGAAATATGCATTCTTACCATGCTGACAGAAGCACCGAACGTGTTTTTCTTGCCATAGTGACATCCGCGTGTCTGCGCTGTCAGTCCCAGCCGGGTCTAGGAGGCATTGCTAGGAGCCGTTTGGGTCTGGAAGGGACTGACAGCTCAGGCGTGGACGTCACTATGGCAAGATATAGCAAAAACAAAAAACAGAAGGCGCTCCTAGTGCAGAAACTTCTGGGATCAACCCACACTTTCCCTTATCAAATATACTCACAATGAAACGAGGTCAACTCGACAATTATATGCCAGTTGACATATACACTCAGGGGATGTATCTGACGCTGTCCCCCACACAGCAATACAGATGTTCTTCAACAGGGCTGCTCCTCAAAACCACTCCAAGAGTATGTAGTACATGTAAACAAAACAAAAGAGGGTGCCCAATAGTGCCTTTTATCCTTATTGGAGAATCAATAGAGTATATAAATGTTTATACTCACAAGTGTAATTGCTGTGGACAGACGTATATCCCACCACAGCTAATCAGGCATGCAGAGAGTACTTCCCTGTCTCTGCTCAGGGAACCGGATACTGGATAGACTGATGTCAAAAACTGCTGCTTATTACTAATTTTGTATTATACTTTTATTTAAAAATTAAATCCAATAATAGGACCATATAAAAGTAAAATCATAATATTTAAAACAAATACTTGGCAAGCTAAAATAACATTTCGTGGTTCACAGACCACTTCTTCAGACTTAGCTCTAGCCTAAGTTCACTCAAAAAAGCAGCAATACATCTATCGTTCATTAAATACCCTATTCTCCCTCCCTATTGGTACTTACAATTTAAAATAATTGGTCAAGAACATTTGGTCATTTACATAAATAGCTTTCACATAACAACACGATTCAAAAAACTATTTGAAATTAAATATTACACATTAATAATGATTATAGAGACAAGAGATATACACGTCACTCGAAATTAATATAATAAAATTGAATTCATTACTAATCTCAAAGGATTTGTACTCACTTATTGAAAATCGACCGTTATAGCCCAGAAGTTATCCACCTTATTGAACACGAGATGAAAAATAAACACATGTGCACCACAAAATGAATATCAAACATCCCATACTTAAACACTCAACCTTCAATCATTGTGCGCATGTGTTACATAGCCCAACGATCCCGGAAGTAATTCTCCCCATTCAACAAACAATAGGATCGTGCGCAGTGAACCTCAGATCTAAAATTCCGCATTTGCGCAGTAAAACTTAAACTTCAAACACCACGCCCACTGAAACTCTACCTTCAACCATTGTGCGCATGTGTTGCATAACCCAATAATTCCGGAAGTAGTTATCCTCATTAAACATACAATCGGATCATGCGCAGTAAACCTCAGATCTAAAGTTCCACATTTGCGCAGTATAACCTGACCTCAGGCACCACGCGCATGCGCAACACAACACAACATAACCCGATAACCAAGTATCTAAATTACCCCAAACGCGAACAATATACATGTAACCAACATACATCATACTGATTAGATAAAAACATATCCACTGCATCCCAATCGCTCACATAACACTCTCACAAAAAACATTCAAATTCTCACACTCTCGAGACAATCAAATGCCTCATGAACTCCAACACATGTACTCTCAAGTGAACCATCTCATCCTATACACCACAGTAGATCCACTTTTCTCACATCTAGAACCCTACACCCAACATATAAACCCTCTAGCCTCACTGAAAAACCGTGTAAAACCCCAACCATCTTCTGCTACACTACTCAAAAGCTTCCTCCGCTTCTCCCATACACATCCTCTAACAAAATGTGCCACCTGTTCAAAAACCACTAATAACTTATGTATTATTAACCCCAAAACACAATCAGTACCATAATAATAATATATTTGTGAATACTATGAACATATATCTATTTATGTTATCAATTTCATGCTTAATGAGAAAGTGTAGCCCACTAACTATTCTAATAACCCAATTCCTGCCTATATGTGTTCCTATAATAAAATTATAAACCCATATGAATTTAGAAATTATATTGACTCTCCATTGTGATAAGTGCCTATAATGTAACATTAGACTGTTTAATTTTAAATCAAATCTTATATATATATATATATAAAAAGGGGATAAAAATATATATATTAATAAATTTTATTTTTACCATGACATCTCAATATTTTCATTCAAACCTCTAGGACTCAACGTATCTAATCTATAAATCCAGTAGGATTCACGCATAATGAGTCTCTTTAATCTACTTGGTTTAGCAGCGGGACTAACCCATTCTATGGGAATGATTTTTAAACCTTTCAGATCACCATTGTGTTTTTCCACAAAATGACGGGAAACACTATGCAACAAGAATTTCCTCTTTATATTACTTCTGTGTTGTCCAAATCTTGTCCTGAGACACTGTGTAGTACGCCCGACATATTGCAAATTGCACTCACAGGACAAGAGATATATTACATAACGTGAAGCACATGTCATAAATGTAACGATCTCAAAACTTTCTCCCCTCACCACCGAGCTAAAACATTTTGCCTTATTATCAATAAAGGGACATGTTAAACAACGATTAGATGAACATTTGTATACCCCTATGGTTGTCAAATTAAATCCACCTACACCACCTTTAACTAGACCATCCTCTCTACTATTGATCTTAAATCTACTGGGTGCTACTATATTTTTTAAAGTTCTAGATCTTCTAAAAGTAACCTTAGGTGTTCTGGGGATGATGTCCTTCAAAAAGACATCATTCTTCAAAATAGTCCAATGTCTAGACATTATATTTCTTATCTCTTTCCCTTGAGAATTATAATTGGTGATAAAGTTTGGAAAACCCATATACCTACTATGTTTTTTTGCACTCCTAGATTGAATATTATAATTTTTAGCCCTTGAAAAAGAATCCTCAACTAATTGTCGGGGATAATTCTTTTCCAGAAATCTCTTCTTCAGAGTATCTGATTGTTCTTCATAATCTTCCAATGTGGTGCAATTTCTCCGAATACGTCGGAACTGACTGTATGGTATATTTCTAAGCCAAGGTTTAAAATGACAACTTTGAAAATCCAGGGGGGGCGGAGCTACGCTGGACCAAGATGGCCGCTTAAACTAAAAGCTCTGCATGGCGTTGCACCAGAATCCCTGACGAAAATACATATTTACCCCTAAACGTCTACATCTTGCATGTACTACGGGACACTAATGTCTCTACGCAGCAGGAGACCGAAACAATCGAAGAAAAACGCTAAGATAACAGCCTTTTTACCGGTCCGCCACGCTTACGCTGAGGAGACGGGAGTTCATGCTCGAGTGAAAACGTTAACAGGGGCTGGAATCAACAACCCTACAACTGTAATAGAGGACGGCGAGGCACTCTCTCTCTCGAAACTTGGAGAATCAAATCCAAACAGCAAGGCCATGATGGCGACTCCCAAAGACTCCCCTTACCTGACCAAAGATGATTTGGCTTGTCTGCCGACCAAAGACGATTTGAAAAACATGGTGGCGGAAATAAGATCAGCATTAAAAGAAGAAATATCGGAGATAAAGAAGGATCTCTCTACGTTGGCAAGCAGAGTGGAGGTGCTAGAACGGGATAGAGAAACCTCGGAAGTGGACCGCCAAAATATAACACACCTGATGGCGCAGCAAGATGAAACTATCAACTTACTGACTTCTAAGCTTGACGATCTGGACAACAGAGCGAGGAGAAATAACCTCAGGTTCAGAGGTCTGCCAGAATCAATCGCACCCGCAGACCTGGAGTCTACTCTGCAAACTATTTTCACGGAAGTTATGGGTTTCCCTGCTGATCCGCCATTGATACTGGAAAGAGCGCACAGGGCCTTAAGGCCTAAACGTTCCCCGGGGGACCCTCCTAGGGACGTGATATGCAGGTTTCTAAATTATCGGGACAGAGAAGAAGTGTACAAGAAAGGTAGGGAGATGGGAGAGATCTCTTACATGGGTGCCACCGTGATTCTATTTCAAGACATCTCAGTGCTGACTCTACAACAACGGAGGGCGATGAAGCCATTGATAGATCATTTAAGGAATCTTTCTATACGATATCGATGGGGCTATCCATTTTCGCTCATAGTCTTACACAAAGGTTCACAGATGATAATCCGCTCACCGGAGGCTATACCGTTGTTCTGTATGGAACTGGGGATTCCCCCTCCTCGTCGGGAAGATCGAGGAGAAGGCCCGAGAAAGGAAGCTCCACTGGCTGACCCACAATTGCAAGACAGTGCGGCCCAGGACCTAGATGGACTTGGTCCCAAACAAAAGAGACTTAAAGATATGGCTGGCTTGGAGCGACTCTGTTCCTAATGGGCCAGAAAGGGACAAACTACCATGCGGCTGCTGCTCAGATAAGTTGTTAGAGGGACTTTACTGTTTACAGTTTTTGCCTACATGTCAAATTTGTATTTGGAGGATTAATAATATGCTGCTATAATTTTCTGCACTGCTCATTGTCCTATCTCTGTTTTACAGTTTTTTAAGAGCACACATAAAAGTTATGTTAAATATTCATTATATTGTGCGGTACATGTGGGATGTGGGATGGTGGGCATGGGGGCTGGATGTATTACCTCCAGGTCCGATGCCTAGGAGGCAGGGGGGTTAGTTCAGATGGAAAACCGTGCTGTGTCTCTTGGTTCCTGTCCCTTACGATTACTAGTGTATTTACTTTATTATTAACTTGCTTGATCGAGTGTAAAGGAGTTTTATTGGGGCACCTCTGGAGCCGACACAGCTCACATACCTCTTACTCCCCTCAATTCTTAGTGGTCTGTCGATTTTCTGGGTAGAGGGACAATGAAGGAAGGGGAGATGGAGGGGGAGGAGGATGGGGTGGGCAAGGATGGGAGGAGGGGAAAAGACAAAGAGATAAAGATAGGGGGATAGGATGCATAGAAGAGAGAGACAGGGTTGGGAAAGGGAAAGGGGAAGGAAGGGAGAATGGACAGGCAGGATTACACCCTGTACTAGGAGAGAATTATCGTCCAGTTCCCCTTAGCCTGCACGATTGTTAGTATAATGTACTGCTCCCTCCTCGGATCTCTGTTTTCAAGACAACTAGATTTTTGTACTCCAGCTTTATCAGATTAGAGGCTATAACTATACGCCCGGAGATCCCAGGGGGGACCGGCTAAATCTATGATACATGAATGGGAGATTACATATTAGGACATGATGTAGCACAACACTTCTATACCCCTACTAGGAGGGTTCTGCAGACGTTAAAAATGGGAAATGTGTGTTATGTTTGCATTGTTCATATGATTCTGGTGTGTTAGCTATGCAAATCGGTGTTACCGACTTAGTTTTCTATTACTTCCCCCCCGAGGGACGGCTGTTCCTAACGTTTTTCAGAAGACGGGTGATCCACATACCTGGGTGACACACTCGCCAAACGTACATATTTCTTTCCTGACTGTCTGTCCAGTCAGAGGCTTTTGCTCTTTCTTCTATTGCGCTTTTTACTCACTTTCTTTACTTTCCTGGGAGTGGGGGACGGGGGGGGGGGGGACCACTGCTTTACCTCTGAGATTGGACTATCAGAGGCTTAGCCATGGAAAACGGCAGTATTCAAGTTAAGATGTTGTCCATTAACGCTAGAGGATTAAATGTCCCGGAGAAGAGGAGGATTGCGTTGAGGGATTTTAAGAGACAGGGGGCGGACATTGTCCTGATACAAGAGACACATTTTCAATATGAAAAGGCTCCCTCTTTCAGCTCCAGGCTCTACCCGACAGGATGGCATGCATGCTGCCACTCCCGCAAAAAACATAGAGGGGTGTCCATATTGTTCTACAAAGGGGTGCAGTGGGTATGCCACGACTCATATCTAGATCCTGAAGGCAGAATTATACTCCTCCGTGGGATGCTTAACGGTGAACTCTTCACCATAGGCAACATATATGCACCAAATTCAAGACAGGCTAAATTTCTGTCCAAGGTGTTTCGCATACTCGAGACCTTTCAACAAGGCCAATTATTGTTGGGGGGAGACTTTAATTTACCTCTTGACCCACAGGTGGACTGTTCAGCGGGGGTCTCCCATGCCCCTCGTTCCACAATTGATAAATGTAAACATGTATTGTCTGCTGCACACTTATATGATACTTGGAGAATCCTGAATCCGACATCACGGGAGTATTCTTATTACTCTCCGTGCCATTCTCGCTATTCTCGAATAGATATGATCTTCATGGAACAATTTAGGCTCCACTCTTTGGTGGATGCTTCTGTAGGACAGATTTCGTGGTCTGATCATGCTTCCATCAGCATGACATTCTCTATGGCAAGCGATCTTAAGGCTGATAGAGCGTGGAAACTAAACGACCTCTTGTTAACTGACCAGGGGGCTGCTCAACATATCGAGACCTGGATAGAGGAGTACTTTAACTTTAATGCAGGCTCGGTTTCATCTGAAGTTACTCTGTGGGAAGCACATAAATGTGTTTTGCGCGGACACTTTATCAGACTAGGATCGTACCGCAAGAAAGCCCAAAATAAAAGGCTCAATACTCTTCTGACACTCTTGGCCGCACAAACCAAGGCACATCAATCGTCTTTATCTCCTGCCGATTACCAGGCATTATTGCTCACTAGAAAAGAGATAGCAGCTTATTATACAGAGTTATCTACCAAATCTTTTCATTGGTTGCGCTATGCTCATTACCTGCAAGGCAATAAATGCGGGAAATTGTTAGCTAGGTTAGTGAAGATCAAACAAAAGGAACATTATATCAACCAAATCAGGGACAGCGCAGGAAACTTGTGCCACACTTTCCCTGCCATCTCTAAAGCATTTAGAAATTACTTCCATGATTTATATAACCTCAGAACTTTAAATTCGGATCTGGAGGGAGACTCCTTACGGACTCATATAAAAGACTTCCTTACTAGATCCAACACCTCACAGCTACCTTCAGATGCACTTGCATTTCTTAATTCTCCTTTTACGGCAAAGGAGTTGGGTGATGCGATCAAACAAACACCTCTGGGAAAAAGCCCTGGCCCAGATGGGTTGACGTCATGTTATTACAAGAAGTTCCTAAACCAATTATCACCGCACATGCTTAGGTACTTTAACGAAATATGGCAAGGAGGTGCTTTTCACCCTTCAGCCTTGACAGCCTATATCACTTTAATCCCAAAACCGGATAAGGATTGGTCTTTATGCTCTAGCTATAGACCTATCTCACTTCTAAACACTGACATAAAATTCTATGCGAAGATGTTGGCAAACCGACTTCGGCAATATCTCCCAGATTATATCCACCCGAATCAATCGGGGTTTGTCCCAGGGAGAGAACCAAGGGACAACACAGCTAAAGCACTCTCACTGATCCATACAGTGCAGTCCAGGAAACTAGCTTCAGTGTTTTTAACGATCGACGCGGAAAAGGCCTTTGACCGCGTACACTGGATCTATTTGACTGAACTTCTTAAGTGGTTAGGTTTCACTGAACCCTCCCTTCATGGTATTATGGCCTTATATTCAGGACCGACAGCTAGGCTCAAGATAAATGGTTTTCTCTCAGAACCCTTTCCGATAACAAATGGCACCCGCCAGGGATGCCCTTTATCCCCAATTCTCTTTATTTTGACCCTGGAGCCACTACTGAATTCTATTCGGATGAATCCACTTATCCATGGACTGCCTAGTCATGAGGGAGAAACAAAACTTTCTGCTTTTGCAGATGACATTCTACTTTATCTATCACGGCCTGAGACCTCATTGCCAACTCTTCTGGAATTGATCTTGGAATATGGCCATATTTCCAATTTCAAAATGAATGACACCAAATCGGAAGTACTTAATATAACCCTCCCCATCTCTACTAAAAGAGCTTTTCAACAACAATATCCATTTAAATGGCCCCCTGCTAGGATTAAATATTTGGGAATTTATCTATACGCGGATCTTAACCAGGTGGTGGCGGGAAATTTTGAAATTTTGTTGCGGGACATTATGGGTGAATTGCTGAGATGGACAAAACTTTATATATCTTGGTTCGGACGTACGAACCTTGTCAAAATGATAACGCTTCCCAAAATTATGTATGTGATTAAAACACTCCCATTACACTTCTCGAAAGACCGACTCGCCAAATTACAAACGTACATTAACAACTTTGTCTGGGCTTATAAAAAGCCACGATTGCCTGCTGCGAGACTGTATTTACCCTCAAACCAAGGAGGATTAGCCCTACCGAATATTACACGATATTATACAGCGGCAGCAGTGGCGCTCCTCCTTTCTACAATTCAACTGCCCCACAAGGATTGGGTTAAAGCGTCAGGTATACATGTTCCCTTGAAACTTCTTGATAACATTCTTTGGATTCAACCAAAAGACAGACCGCACACCTATACCTTACACCCTATTTTTTCGCATCTTCTGAGGGAATGGGACTCTTTCAACGTAGCCACATCAGCGGCACTTTATCCTTCCCCGCTTCTGTCTATACTGGGGAACCCGAGTTTTCCCCCGGGGTTGCATTCCTCCTCTTTCAGGGGCTGGAAAGAAACGGACTTACATATTTTGCAGACATTATTGCCAGTTTCAGGAATACAGAGTTTTGATGCTCTTTCTGCAGCACTATCTCCGAGGACATTCACGAAATGGGAGTATCTACAACTCTCCCATTTCTTAAGATCAATTTTAAATTCAGGATACTCTCCTAGAAACTTGACAGTGTTCGAGACAGCTTTCGAGACAGGTAAATTGAAAACGAAAATTTTGACAAAGGTTTATAAATTATTCTACAGAGACACCTCCTTGAATAAACCTGCTTTTATTCTTGCCTGGGAACAAGATTTACAGGTCTCTTTTTCCCTAATCAGATGGCTTAGCATTTTGCGAAACCTAATGACTGACACAAAACCCACTTTAATGAAAGAATCCAGTTACAAATTTTTCACAAGATGGTACTACACACCTGTGAAACTCCACAGATTTTCACCAGGTACCCCATCGTGCTGTTGGAGATGCCGGGATGAGGAAGGGACAACTATTCATGTCTGGTGGACATGTTCCAGTCTACAGACCTTTTGGAGAGATGTTATATATAAACTAAACGAAATCTTTTCAGTTTCACTGAAAGTTGAACCGCTTACTTGTCTCTTTCTCGTCTTGCCCTCTCCACCCATGATACCAAGCAGTAAACTTAATGTGATTAGACTACTTCTCCACCATGCGCGGCATCAAATCCCAAAGCTCTGGAACCAGGCGACCTGTCCGACACTTCACCAATGGAGGGAAGGTGTCAATAGTACGTATGAACTTGAAAAATTACATGCTCTGTCTTCGGGGATGCTAGATGAGTTCCTGACATTGTGGTCGTACTGGAGAACTTACTGGGAGGGAACCCCTGGTTCTTAATTTTACTTATCTCTGTATATAGCATAGTAAGAATGCAATGGGAAATGGAAGAACCGCCTGGTGGGTGGGGCAGGGAATACTGGACGGGGGAGCCATCATGTTAACAACTGAACGATTAAGTTTTGGACATAATTAACTAAGATGCAAATAGAAATTATGTGGCCTCTGGTGTCCTTTTTTGGGGGGACATCACACTACCTAAATTGTCACTATTGGTTGGTCCTGTTTTTATATCCTTATGAAACACAGGGAGGGGAGCTTTGTATAAAGCCTCTTATCGCAGACTGGTTTCTCTCTCCCCTTTCCCTCACCTCCCTCTCGCTTCACCTCCTTCTTGCTTCTCTCCTCTTTTTGTTTTTTTTCTCTTCCCTCATAGGGAGGGTTGTTTTGAGATCATCTACGGATGGCACTGTATATTTCTCTTTTGTATTTTCTTAATTTCCTACTCTACTTATACTATACATTTTGTAGGCTTTATAGACAGGTACAGCTGATGTCTGTGGGGTGGGACATCGGGGGTGGCTGGGGGCAGTGGGGAGATGATTTTCTGCTGTCACCTTGCTGCCTCTCGCCTCTCGGTAATGCACTTCAGACACCACAACACAGGGAATGAGTATATGTCTTTTGTGAATTTTGAAATATCCTGTGTTTCTGAACGGGACTAAAAGACTTGATTTTATACAATGTTTCAGGTTGCTATATTGTGTAATGTGATTATTTGAAACCAAACAAAAATGTGCAAACCTCTTTTGTTCTTTCTCTCTTTCATATAATGGAGACTTGTTTGTATTCATACAATTTAAAATTCTTGTTTTCTGTATGACTACTATTTTGAATGTTTTCTGATGCTGTCAGTACTTTGAATTTTCAATAAAAGTTATATAAAAAAAAAAAAAAAAAAAAATAAACTTTGAAAATCCAAAAAACTATTGGAATCAACTGTTTTAAAATGTGTACGTGTACAAACCAATTTAGATGGTATACCTATAAGTTCTAAATCTAAAAATTGCACCACATTGGATCCAATACTACAAGTAAATTTCATCTCCCATGGGTTATCATTCATATAAGTGACAAACTGTTCAATACCATCTTTTTCACCCTTCCACACAACTATAATATCATCTATATATCTGCGATAGAGCGCCAAGTTCGCGCCAAAGGGACAATCTTGATGGATCTTAAAATGTTCCAAATATCCCATAAAGAGATTTGCATAACTTGGCGTGAACTTGGTGCCCATCTCTGTACCCTTAACTTGAAGGTATATTTGATTATTAAATTCAAAATAGTTGTGTGAAAGGGTGAAGTCAATGGCCCGAACTATAAAATCAACCTGAGTAGGAGGCTGAGTAAGAGGATCCTCCATCAGGAAGAATCTAGCAGCCTCCATTCCTCCCTGATGTGGTATATTGGAATAGAGACTAACAACATCCAAAGTCACCCAATGGAAATCATTCTCCCACTTTAAATTATCCATTAAAGACAACACATGTGAAGTATCACGGAGGTATGACTTAAGTTCTAATACCCTCCTCTGAAGATGAAAATCAACATAAGCCGAGAGATTCGCAGTCAATGATCCGATTCCAGAAATGATGGGCCTGCCCGTGGGTTCAGAAAGAGACTTATGTATCTTAGGAAGATGATAATAAATAGCCATCTGTGGATCAGGCTGAAAGATAAAGTCTCTCTCCGAAACCTCAAGCAGGCCCATCTCAACTGCATCATCCAACAGCTCCCTCAATTCTGCAGAATACTCAGAAGTGGGATCCCTACTCAAAGGTCTATAATAAACCTTATTGGACAAAATATTATATGCCTCCTTGAGGTAATCCTCTCGATTTTGTATTACAACCCCTCTCCCTTTATCCGCAGACTTGATTATGATTTGTGAATTCTCCCTCAGACTTCTAATTGCCTGTCTTTCTTCTCTAGTCAAATTATTCTGATTAACAAACTTCTTAGTACTCATCTTTCTAAAATCATCCATCACCACTGACTGAAAGACATTAATATATTCCCCTTTGTATTCAATCGGAAAGAATGTAGACTGCGGTTTTAAACCAGAGGGAACAGGTCTCTCCAAAATAAACTTAGTCATATCATCCACAAAAGGGATGATAGCCTTACCGTCAACATCCTTAATATCTTGATCCGTCACAATAGGGATACATTGTCCCTCCTTCAAATTCTTACAAGCAAAATATCGCTTTAAAGATAGCTTACGTATGAATCGTTGTAAGTCCAAAAACAGATCAAACATATTAGAATTTGAAGTAGGACAAAATGACAGCCCTTTCTCTAAAACGTTACATTCTGCTGATGTCAATGGATAACTAGACAGTGCGCGTGGTGTTTGAAGTTTAAGTTTTACTGCGCAAATGAGGAATTTTAGATCTGAGGTTCACTGCGCACGATCCTATTGTTTGTTAAATGGGGAGAATTACTTCCGGGATCGTTGGGCTATGTAACACATGCACACAATGATTGAAGGTTGAGTGTTTAAATATGGAATGTTTGATATTCGTTTTGTGGTGCACATGTTTATTTTTCATCTCATGTTGAATAAGGTGGATAACTTCCGGGCTATAACGGTCGATTTTCAATAAGTGAGTACCAATCCTTTGAGATTAGTAATGAATTCAATTTTATTATATTCATTTTGAGTGACGTGTATATCTCTTATCTCTATAATCATTATTAATGTGTAATATTTAATTTCAAATAGTTTTTTGAATTGTGTTGTTATGTGAAAGCTATTTATGTAAATGACCAAATGTTCTTGACCAATTATTTAAAATTGTAAGTACCAATAGGGAGGGAGAATAGGGTATTTAATGAACGATAGATGTATTGCTGCTTTTTTGAGTGAATTTAGGCTAGAGCTAAGTCTGAAGAAGTGGTCTGTGAACCATGAAACGTTATTTTAGCTTGCCAAGTATTTGTTTTAAATATTATGATTTTACTTTTATATGGTCTTTTATTGGATTTAATTTTTAAATAAAAGTATAATACAAAATTAATAATAAGCAGCAGTTTTTGACATCCGTCTATCCAGTATCCGGTTCCCTGAGCAGAGACAGGGAAGTACACTCTGCATGCCTGCTTAGCTGTGGTGGGATATAAGTCTGTCCACAGCAATTACACTTGTGAGTATAAACATTTATATACTCTATCGATTCTCCAATAAGGATAAAAGGCACTATTGGGCACCCTCTTTTGTTTTGTTTTGTTTACTATGGCAAGATGTTCTCGTTCCATGCCTCTGTCAGCCCGGTAAGAATTCATATTTCTCTTGAATAAGGTAATAATTCTGGCGACTAGCGCTACTAAGCTGCTAGTCGCCAGATGGGGAGTTATTGAAGTTAAATTGTTTAAGAGGTGGTAATTCCGCTTTAATGCTCTCTCTTTACTTCTCTTTCCCTCTGAAGAAAGTCCTGGATCAGATGTTAGGGAGTGATGACTGAGTTGCCCATGCCCCCTTGGTGCGGCCAAAGCTGGCTGAAAGGTGCTGGCCACAAAGCCAGATGGTTGATCCCATTTGAGTCGAGACCCTGACCAAGATGAAGGCAAGGGTGAACTGTGTGATGACCTAGTCATTCTGGACAGACTGGATCCATAGGCAGAAGGAGGATACAAGGGCACTGGGTACCAGGATCTCAGGAAGGAAAATAGAAGAACAGGAAGGCCAGAATGACCTACAGGAGGACCAGCTAGGAAGGACTCTAGGCTCTGTACAGAGTACAGACAGAAGGTCTAAAAAGAAATGGGACAAGACCACTGAAAGGCCTGTGGCTATACTCAGACTTTCATTCCCTAAAACCCAGAAGCCTAGAGATTGAAACTAGGCAGCTGAAGGACAGGCGGACTAAAACAGAAAATTATCTCCCTTTTCTCTGATAGCCTGATGGTCTAAGCAAAGAACAAGGAGACCACGGTACAGCCCTAGGAAAACCAAACCACCCAAATCATAGTCAGCAACCCCTTAGAGAAAGTGTCATGTGGGTTGGGTACCAGCTAGTGGCCTAAGATGCTAAAAACCACCAACTAGCACAAATAATCGAGCACAGAGAATGGGGCTAGCTGGGTAATAAACCGTAGGGCTCCAATCAGCAGAGAGAAGAAGAAAAGGTAAGCGGAAGGAACTAGCTCAAAAAGGGTGAACAGGCAAAACTCTTAACAAATAGCTGAAATATTTTTTTTACAGAGAACAAAATTTGTTTTGTGCAATTAACCCAATTATAATTTGAATAAACCAGATAGGAAAACAAACAGTGACATCATTGCTACATATTGTAACTGATTATTGTAACTGATCCGACTCCTGGATCCCTTGCCTGTTACCAAACATGAGACGCCTTCACTATTCGTTAGTAAATATCTTCTCGTGTATGGCTGTACATGTATAGGGGTGGGAGAAAAATGAGAACATTTTTCCCCATGACTTTTTGTGTCAAAAAAGTTTTCTCCTTTTCTCCAGTGCAAAATGTTCTTCCTTTTCACTTATTCCAGTAAAATGTTCACCTATTACAACACATTTTCTCCAATTCTAACACATTTTTTTCCTATTCCAACACATTTTTCTCCTATGTTTCCTATGGTACAACATTTTGCAACACAATATAACTTCCTCTGAGGTCTGTAGTGGAGAAATAAGTGGCTGGAAGTCAAAGCTGTGAGTCCTACAGCAACATAGACCTTGAGAAATGTGTTAGCATGCAGAATGCATTTGTCCTTTGCCCACAACTCTACCTTCCTGCTTAAGTGACACTGGCACATATTAATGATAACGTCAAGTGATTAAATAAACAAGTACAACCTACAATGTGGCAGATGTATATGGTAGTGGTGGTGGGGGACTGGCATGGTGTGATTGTTGGGACCTTGACAAACTGCATCCACCCCGGGGAGGAGAAGGATCATCATCATTTATTGCACGTGCTACAGCAACAATTGTTGCAGTTGTTTTTGTACAAACACTTTACTCCAATGACCTTGTACTTCCTTCACCTTTCCCCCTCCCGCTTGTGTATTTTCTGGACATTACTCAACTATTGTGTGTGTTTTTACTCTCAACAGTACACAACTGATGGAGTGTGATGTCATGCTTTGGCCCTCAACAAAATTCTCAATGTCGTCTGCTGTCTATCATGTCTGCCTCAGTCACAGAGCTCACATCAGGCTCCCAGTCAGCTGTCTAATATATTTATTTGTTTAATTATTTATGTATTTTTTTTATTTTTATTTTTTTTTTAAGTTTTCCACCCTATCTTATCACAGTTGTATATATATGTAATTAAAAAAGAAAATCAGCAACTTATTTCCCCAGCTCAGAGTCAATAAAAGCAAAATCAGCAAGCAATTTGGACCCCTGCTGCCTGTGTCTTGCCAGTCAGTCACACCAAATTTTGGGATATTTTGGGTCAACCTCATTCCTCCCTTCTTATCAACTAGAATGCCCCCAGACTCCCCTATTACAGAGAACAAATGTCCTACCTAAATGACTCCCTAAACTAAGCTTCAGTTCCCCTTTATTCCCCTATCTCCTCTAGCTCTAATACATGCTGCTCTCTCCTCTCACTAACACAAAATGGCTGCTGTGAGACCTGACACACTTGTATATGGCTGTAGAAAACTTTTGTGTGGTGAAGAAAAAATTGTCTTCCCATTTATTTCAATGCAATGAGCTAGGTGAAAAAAACGTCAAAAAGGCACTTTTTAAGGCAAATTTTTCACCAAGCAGAAAGTGCCATTTTTTGGCCAATTTCAGTTTGAGGAGAAAATCTTTGCTAATCCCTAGACATCTGTCATGTTAACCCTTTGAGTGCCAGAAAGGTAGCCAATGCCTTGCTTTGCAAAGCCCTGGATACCACTCTGGCACTCAAAGGGTTAACAGTAGCACCAGCAGGATGGCACGGGCTGATGTACAGGAGTGGTGGGAAAATGTATTTCTCCTCCTAGCAGTTGGCATATAGATATAAAGTTGATGCCCTGTGGCAGGGAACTGATCATTTATCATTGGTACTGAGAACACTGAGTTCAGAATGCAAACATAGACTTCTACTGCACGATACACAGTGTTTGTGATGTTTAAACAAATGCTACTTCAATAAGAGCAGATCTTCAAGCATATGTAACCCTTTGATTACCAAATGTGTTGTGTGCAACGCAGAACCATTTGGATACTTAAGGAAAAGTTCATTATATCAAGGGACCTCTCTTGCAATCAAGACTTTAAATTGATAATGAAAATGTTTTACATTTAATTGTGTTTTAAATATTGTATAATGACAAAGGGAAGTGCTGAAGGGACTGGAGGATATTAGTTATAAAGATAGACTAGACAAACATTACATTAGAGAAGAAACATCTAAGGGGGTATGATTACTAATTACAAATATATTGGAGTCCAATACAAAGAACTCACTGGGGAACTATTTACTCAACGTGCTGGGCAACAAACACGGGGGCATCCTTTGACCCTAGAATAAAAGTGCTTTCAACTAACACAAAGGCAGGACCCTTTCACAGTAAGGGCAGTAATGTTATATAATTCTTTGCTTCGTGAGACTGCATTTGCAGATAATGAAGATGCTTTCAAACTATATTCGATACTTTTTTACTCAGAATAGGAAGAATTATGACAGTTGGTTACAATTCATATAAAGTGTTGATCCAGAGAGATATTTGACTGTCTTTTGTCACCAGGAATGAATTTTGTTTTTTACACACTTGTGGCTTAACTGGTATTTGCTTCAACATTTTTTGTTTGTTTGTTTGTTTATTTGTTTTCCTTCCACTGGATGAGGAAGGTGATATGGATTAGACTATACTTGATGGACATGCCTGTTTTCAGCCTCATTAACTATATAATTATACCCTGGGAATAAGGAGCTCTTATTTGATTATCATAAGGAGATTTCTAGTTGGAGTCATTGGGGGAGATACATTAGAGATTGAAGAGGGCTCATTATGTTGATTTGTCCTGTCGGAGCAGTGCTGAAGGCACATCAACAGTATGCACTAAAGTGTCTTCAACATTATGTCCCCACCAATCTGACAAAAATCTACCCACAATCCAATATGCACTCAACAGGTTTATGAATTTCACACATGACATCGACAATGGCCTATTTCCATATGGAAATGCAGGATAATGAGCCGTATTCATGGAGGCGTGTTTATATGTTAATGTGGCACTTCACCACATGCACTAAACTCTAAAAGCAGCCACGTACTTGAGGCTGGTGAAATTGGGATCTCCCTGTAGTTTCCTACACAGTAATAGCCCTCACTCAATCGTAAGCATGAAGGGTTGTTGAACTGCTGGAAATGTGAAAGGGATACTCTTCTTCACACATCACCAGCAGTAGACAACCCTGAGGTCTGATAGCATTCTCAGCACTTCCCCACTTGTTCAGTAGGAGAGCGGAGAGGATCCTTTCAGCACCACAAATAGCATCACTCCCTCTTTGAGTGCATAGGAATATGTATTGTCCACCCATGTGACTCTCAAAGGGTTAAAAATCTACACCAAGCAGTACACAATCATCCCCTCAGCTCTGTATCATTTGTCATAGTCATATATATTGTGCAGTTCTGTTATGGTTTTCAGACACTCAGACATGTTAGGTTTAGTAAAACACAGTTTTATTAAACAAAAATTAAGTACAGTAGTACAGGCAAAACAATAATAATAGTAGTCTCAGCAATACAGGATACAGATACGAGAATACAATGAAGCAGAGAGGTACTCCTGTGGACCCAAGATAGGAATAGTGCAACAGTAGCAATATTCTGTATCAGAAACAGCAGATCCCAACGGGTGGTAGGAATGACAGCAAGAGGCCCAGACTGAGTAACGGAATCCCTAGAGCGCTAGCGAGGTCAGCTGGACTGACAGGAGCGAAGGCAACAGTTCACCTGGAAGCCAGGTGAGGAGAATAGCTGACAGATGGATAAGGCAATGAAACCAAACTCCTAGTACGCTAGGAGAAGGAGTAGTACAGGCAGCAACAAGGCAAGGCAACCGGACCCCTAGTACGCTAGGTGGTATTGCAGTACTGGCAGAGACAGGCAACCTGACCCCTAGTACGCTAGGTGGTATAGCAGTACTGGCAGAGACAATGCAAGGTAACCGGTCACCTAGTACTCAAGATGGTATCGCAGTACTGGCAGCGACAAGGCAAGGCAACTGGACCCCTAGTACGCTAGGTGGTAGCGCAGTACTGGCTGTGACAAGGCAAGGCAACCAGACCCCTAGTACACTAGGTGGTAGTGCAGTACTGGCGTAGACAAGGCAAGGCAACCTAACCAACCTGGGAGCTAAAACAACGACAAGTTACTAAAGTCACTAAACCACACACCAGCTGGTCTTCAGGCTTAGGATTCTCAAAGACCTCTGGGCAGGTAGAACGGCCGCACAGGCTGAGACTAGCGAGGTGCAATGGAGCTACAGCCAACCTTGTAGAAATGAAGTGGACCCCTGTGCCAGGTCAAGCTTACAAGTGCGGGTGACTCAGGAGGAGGAGGAACACACCATGCTGTACAGGCACTGACGGAGCATAACAGGCAACGGACCGAGTAGGAACTCGGACAGGCTAAGTAGACAATCAGTTCGGTGAACAGAGCAGAATAGTCAGTCAAGCCGGGTCGGTACACAGAGCAGGATAGTCACCCACGCCGGGTCGATACGCAGAGAAGGGTAGTCAGCCTCACCGGGTTGGTATACAGAGCAGGATAGCAGCCAAGTCGGGTTAGTACACAGAGCAGGATAGTCAGCCATAGCCGGGTCGCAACGGAAGTCAGGAACAAAGGATCACTCAGGAACGTAGTCAGTCAAGCTGGGTCATACACAGGATACCAGGAACCACAGGAACAAAAGCTAGATACTGGAATACCACGAAAGGGTGCTGCCATAATGACAGTGCTAGCATATAAAGGTAACCAGTGGGAGGAGTAATTACTGATAACCAATATGAATGCTAGAAGGAAATGACCAGAAAGTAGCAATGTCACAAAAGGAGTAATCATGGGCACCATGATAAGTTCCAAAGGAAGAAGGCTGCGGGTCAGGAAGCATTCATGGGGATTTGTGGCTACCAGTTGCCCCATGTACAGATCCCAATGTACACTGTCTGAGCCCCCCAGGACTTGTTCCCTCCCCTACTGGCAGCTACAAATTCCCATGGCCACTGCATTGGCAAGGGAACAAGTCTGGGGGTGTAAGTCAGGGTATGTGGTACTAACACACATAATAACATAGTTGATGAGGCTGAAAAAAGATATGCGTCCATCTAAGTACAGGCCATGCAAAATCCCACCTGTTGATTTAGAGGAAGGCAAAAAAAATATGAAGCCATTTCCAATAAAGCCCAAGTGCATAAAATAATTCCTTCCTGACTCCAAATCGCAGTCAGATATTTCCCTGGATGAACAATCTATCTGCATTGAAGTCAACTGTAATAATTATCAGTATTATTCTGTGTTAGACAGGTAGCCAATACTTTTTTAAAGCAGATACAATATATGCAAGCTCAGCATCTCAAGGCAAAGAATTCAATAGCTTTACCACTCTTACTGTAGAAAATCCCTGCCTTTGTTTTAGATTAAATCATCTTTTCTTCAGTCTTAATGGATGACCGCTTCTACTTAGCACTTTGATTATATATTTCATTGCAGAGTTCTTTATATTAACCTTGAACATATGTGTAAATGCAATCATATCCCCCCTTAGATTTCTCTTATCTCTTATAAACAAACCCAGTTTAGTTAGTCTCTCTCTTTATAACTCAGATCCTCCAATCATTTTACCAGTTTTGTTGCACATTTCTGCACTTTTTACATTTCGAGTCATGTCTTTTTAAGAACTGATGCCCAAAAATCATCCTCTTTATTCTAGATGAGGCCTTACCATGGATTTATATAGAGGTAGAGTTATATTAGCATCCCGTGCATCTACACCCCTTTTTATGCAGGCTAGTACTCTATTTGCTCTCGCAGCAGCTGAGTGACTCTGCACACTGCTGTGAAGTCTATTGTTTATCAGTACTCTTAAATCTTTCTCTAATGAGGATTCCCTAGCAACCAGTAATAACATAGTGACATACTTGATGAAGCAGAAAAAAGACATGAGTCCATCAAAAGTTGTTTGTATTGACCTCGACTATATTTGGAATTGTGATCATATAATCTCTTAGCCATCAGATCCTCCAATCCCTTTCTCAGTTTTCTTGAACATATCTGCACATTTTCCAGTTTAATAATGTATTTTTAAGAACTGGTGCCCAAAACTGTAGTCCATATTTTAGGTCTTACCAAAGATTTATTTAGAGGTAGAATTATATTTTCATCTTGTGCATCTATACCCCTTTTATACAGGATAGTACCCTATTTGTTCTTGCAGCAGCTGAGTGACTCAGTATACTCCTGTGAAGACCATCATCTATCAGTACTAATGGTGATGTTCCCCATGCTGCCCCACAATATTTAAGTTCAACACGTTGCCCTACACTGTTCATCTTCCACATGCTGCCCCACATTGTTCATTTTTTGACATCTGTTGTAATACCCATTTCTATTGTTTTTATCTAATCATTCACAAAGGTTTGTGTTAGTTAACTTTTAAGGTGCTCAGAGGGAGCTGGGCAATGGTCTATGCTGATGACATGAGTAGTGTGAAGCACCATGTGCATGATATAATTTTGGGAGAGGGTGATAAGAAGGAATACACCAGCCTGATGGGCCACAGTCTTGCCTCTAACTGCACATAATTCATTTCAACATGAACAGTCATCAATGTAATGTCTTTTCTCACTGAAAATGACCAAGAGCTGCTAACTTCTAGCAACTAGTGAGAAACATAATGTATATATATGCAGAGACTAGCCATTAGCCACAGTGCTACTGCTGTTTATTTGAATGAACTTTTTACTTAACCATCTGAATATGCAACACATTGCTTTGGATAAACTGTTTTGGTGACCCTTTAATGTGAAATCCTTTAAAGTGGAGCTCAGAATCCTGTGTATTTATTAGTCATTTTTATTTAAGGCAACAGTTGATAAGATGTTTAGCTTTATTTATTTTTGGTATATGTAGACTAGACAGTCCTGTCTGGCATACCATCCAGATACTACCATTCCACATTATCCACCATCTCAACTGCCACTGGCCGCCAGCCAAGTTCTAATATTCCACACTGCCCCCCCACCTGCCACCTCCTGCCAAACATATACCAACAATCCACACTGCTCTCCCTCCATCTGTCACTTGATGCAATCCAAACACTAATATTCCACACTGCTCCCAAATTTGAAATATGTGCGGTAACATTACTTTTTTCACACCACTTTTCCTCCCAACTGTCACTCCTTTCTGTCCAGTTCTACCAAGATAGAAAACAAACAACAAACCTGCTATCACGGTGCCCGTGCTATGCTGGTGACACTTTGACAGATGCTACTTCCTGATGCCTTTTTATAGGCTAACGTGATGTTGCTCCTCCCAGTGACAGCCCTTAAATACTCAGTCCTGTCACTTCTGCAGTGCCCTTTTGTGGTGTTCCCGTTGCTAGTGCTTGTTCCGTTATATCGTATGATTCCTGTGTATGACCCGGACTGCCTGACTACTCTGCCTGTTTACGCTCCTGCTCTGTGTTACTGCCTGGTTCGCACTCATTCCAGTAATCCGGTTTGGGGCTATAGCTGTTGCTCGCTCTCTCGGTTACTGCTCAGGCAGTTCTATACTGTGATCCGATCACTCCTAGTGCCTTGTCCTCTCTCACTCCTGTGTGGAGATCCCGGTTGCACCACGGTACGCTTGGCCTGTTTACTGCTTTACCTGAGGTTGGGTTACTCGTGGGTGCCTCAGCCTGTCTATACTATCTAGCAGTTGCCTCAGACCGGAGCGTTCGTTAACCCCTTGCGGGGCGGTGCTGTGCACTTGGGTCACAGTCTATTGCACTCTCGGTTTGGCAATACACTGCACCTCCCGGTGCTGTGAACTTGGGTCACAGTCTATTGCAGTCCCGGTTTGGTGTTACACTGCACCTCCGTTTGCAGCCTACCTCTGGTGCTCCAGTAACCAGTCGCATATCCTGGGCTCCACTTGCTCCTTTGTGGCTACAGTTTCTATTGTGTCACTCTCTGCGTAGAGAGTATACTGTGGGCCTTCCACTATTAGGGCCTATCCGCTGTTCCTGGCCTAATAGTACCAATCTGCCATTGTCTCACTGAATCATACAAACTTTACCTGACCTGTGTCAGTATTGTATATTGTTTAACATATACTGGAACTGTGTGGGTTATTAACATTACTATAACCTGTCCTGTGTCAGTGTTATATTGTATCTATATGCTGGACCCGCGAGGGTTACTATTATTCTGTGTGATTTAATAAAACTGTGTTTTACCAAAACCTTCCGTCTCTGAGTGTACATAAAACCGCTACACCTGCGCTCCTTCAGTCTAATTGTGAATAGTGTGCCCTGTGTTAGGCATGTATAATAACACTGTTGATAAAGTTGAGGTTTTACTGCCCACATTTTTGGCCAAAAAAGAGGTATAAGCTTGTCAACCCCACCAAGGTACCTCACGTATGGCAAGTACCTACTCTAAACACCTGAAATCCCTATATAATTGGAAAATAAAAAAATAAAAATTAAAAATAGCCCATGACGAGATGTTATAGGAAATGCGTTGGAGGCGGACCCTTTAATACATTTTCTTTTTGAATGTTTGGAGGTCCCCATGTATACAGTTAAAAACAAGTGACAAACAATATTTTAAAAAGCTGTAAAGGAAGACTTGCCTTGTATGCCTGCACTGATTGGATACCTGTGCAAAAGAAAAAGAAAAAAGTACTTCTGCACCCTATATCTATAAATAAATTTGTTTAAAGAGAGAAAAATGCAGAAAACAATCTTATATGGTTCCCATGTGTGTTCCTAACAAAACACCCATATGTAAAATGGAGCTTCTATCAATTAGAATAAAGACAATATTAAAACTAATACATATCTAATATCAAATAGATATTACTAAACATTGTATATTTTGTTATGGTGTATTTTCTCACACCACAGGGAATCCACTTTTGTTACCCAGTTGCAACGTGTCAGACATCTCGCCAAGATTTTTTTTTTTTAATAAAATGTTCCTCCTCCCGCTTAGCTGTATATATCAGGACTGATGCCCAGTGCTGGCACCACATACAGAGAGAAGACACTGTGAAAACGATTACATGGTGAGTACATTCTAATGGTAGCATAATGTAAAAGCTGTGTAGGGAATGCATAACCAATGTACAGTGTAAAATGCCTCCCTCCTTCATTCCTGAGACTTCATACACAATCTTGAAAATGTCATACTGTTATCTGTGATGTGACCTGATGTGTGTGTCTGTATGTATAAATGTGTGTGTGTGTATGTATAAATGTGTGTGAGTGTTTGTGTCTATATGTATAAATGTGTGTGTGTATGTATAAATGTGTGTGTGTGTGTCTGAGTTTAAATGTAGGTATGTGTGCATTCATGGGTTTGTTTGTGCATGCATGAGCGTGTAGGAATGTCCCATGTAGCAGTCTAATGCAGGGTTGAATGTCAGTGTGACTGTGAGCTGTGCTGCTTTGATGGAGTATATATTGGATAGCTGCCAACTAACCTGATTTCCTTGGGACAAACAAAATTTTGAGGCCCAATCCCGATGTCCCGCCACATTAAGTCAATGTCCCGCTTCACAGGATTCTGCCCCACTTGTTGTCTTTACTCTCTGTGCGCAGTGATTCCCATTCACGTTCCCACACAGAACCCCCAGCCATGTTAGTTACACACCAGCCACACCCCCACAATACTGCTAAAACAAAAGTGTCCCTCTTTGGCCGTTTGAAATGTTGGGAGGTATGGTATTGTACTGTGTATCCTAAGATAAGTGACTCAATATAAGACTATATATGTGAGGGTGAGTGTGCACATGTCACTGTGTGTTAGGTTGAATGTGCATGTAAGTCTGTGCTGAAATGAACGTATGAATGTAAGATTGCCATGGTGAGAGTATGTTTAAGAGACTTTGAGGAGGTCAATGTGTGTATGACAGACTCTGTGAGCGGATTATGTTTAGATGAGCTTGCAATGAAGTTAGTGTATGCAATTAAGGGTAAATGCTGAGTTGAGTGAGTGTATTTGAAACTTTGTACTGAGATGAATGTGTGTATGTGAGACGGTGTGATGAGATGTGTGTGTGTGTATGTGAGACTGTGCTGAGGTCAGTATGTGAGACTGTGCACTGGGGTGAGTGTGAATATGTGATGCTGGGTGTTCAGGTAAGTATGTGTGAGATCATGCTGAGGTCAGTGTGTGTATGTGAGCATGTGTGCTAAGCTGATTGAGTGTATCTGAAACTGTGTGCAAAGCTGAGTATGTGTATGTGAGACTTTGTACTGAGGTCAGTGAGTATGTGAGACTGTGTGCTGAGGTAAGTCTGTGTATGTGAGACTTTGTCCTGAAGTCAGTGTGTATGTGAGACTGCATACTGAGGTGAGTGTGAGTATGTGATGCTATGTGTTGAGGTAAGTGTGTGAAACTGTGCTGAGGTCAGTGTGTATACTTGAGGCTGTGTGGTGAGTTGAGTGAGTGTTTTTGAGACTCTGCAGAGGTGAGTATGTGAGACTGTGTACAGAGGTAAGTGTGTGTGTATGTGAGACTGTGTACTGAGTTGTGTGTGTGTGTGTGTGAGAGAGAGAGACTGTGTATTGAAGTTAATGTGTTTATAGGAGACTGTGTGCTTTAGTGAATGTGTGTATGAAACTGTTTGCTGGGCTTAGTGTGTGTTTGTGAGACCTTGTTTTGAAGTGTGCATGTGAGACTGTGAACTGAGGAGAGTGTGTGTATTATGGGACTGCTAATGTGAATGTGTGTTTGCAGGACTGTGATGAGGTGTGAGTGTGTGTGTGTATTTGAGACTGTGTACTGAGGTCAGTGTGTGTATGTGAGACTGGATACTGGACTGAGTGTGTGTGTATATGAGACTGTGTGGGGAGATGTGTGTGTATTTGAGACTGTACTGAGGTCAGTGGTCATCAATGAGACTGCGTGCTGAGGTCAGTGTGTAACTATATGAGGCTGTGCAGAGGTACATTTGTGTATGTGAGACTTTATGCTGAGGTGAGTGTGTGCATATGTGCGACTTTGTGTTGAGGTGAGAATGTGTATTTTAAACGTTGTGATGAGGTGAGTGTGTGTATGTGAGACTTTGGGCTGAGGTGAGTGTGTGTATGTGAGACTTTGTGCTGAGGTGAGTATGTGTTTTTTTTAAACTTTGTGCTGAGGTGAGTGTGTGTATGTGAAACTACTGAAGAGAATATGTATGTGAGACTGTGTGCTGAGTGAGTGTGTGTGTGTGTATGAGTGCTGGGTCATATACTATTAATATGTCTATTCTGTCTGAGTTTTCACCCAATGATGATTTCATGATATAGATGTATTATTAATGCAAAATCCTTCCTGGATCTCTGATTTATACAGAAACTGGAAGTGCAGGACCATAAATGATCTGAGGACCAGGAATCATTGAAAAATTATTTTTTTTCCCCACAGGAAATGTCATTAAATTTTCCCACACTCCCATAACACAGAAAAAAAACATCCTGTCTACTTGATTCCC
The DNA here is from genome assembly GCA_037306005.1 of Rhinophrynus dorsalis. Taxonomy (NCBI): domain Eukaryota; kingdom Metazoa; phylum Chordata; class Amphibia; order Anura; family Rhinophrynidae; genus Rhinophrynus; species Rhinophrynus dorsalis. The sequence goes on from CM074724.1 coordinate 12,332,431, forward strand.
CAAACTACACTCCAATTTTACTGTATTTGCCTATATTAACTAGCTGTAAAATGATGTTGTTTTCCCTATCTTTCACAAACACAGAAGTGGCATTGTGCAGGAACCCGACATGCCTTTTATATCACGCCTGCGGGAAAAGAAGGGAAACTTGCTATGTTGTGTGGGAAATTCAGTCTTAGCAGTGATTTGAAAGCAATGAGCTAGTCGAGGGAAAAAAACAGAAAATCAGCACTTTTCACAAAAAATTTCCCACTCCGTGGGAAGTCTCATTTTTACCTGTTTTACTTCTGAGGCGAAAAGTTTCACTCATCCCAACACAGAACCTGTACTCTGTCCATACATGAAAGCTAATAGATAATGAAATAAACAGTGTCACTCCTATGTAGTTTATCACTACAATTCTTCACGATTCTTAAATAAAAACAAGGTTAAGAGAGTTACAGGTCCATAACCCTTATACATGTCAATAAAAAAATTCCAGCAAGAAAGGCAGCCACAAGGTTAATGAAATTCATTGTTTTTTCAAAGAGCAAAGATATTTGAGCACATATAATGCAACATGAGATGCACACATTTTTCATCTTTTCCTGGAGAAGTGATCATCTAAGATATTACTGCAGACATGCATTAAATTCAGTTCTGAGTATAAAGAAAAGACAACCATGTACATCCACTAGTAACATAAAAAGTAAGTTTCTCATATAAGCCCAAAGGCAGATGGCAATACAAGAGATAAGGGAAACAAAACACCATAACTACTTTCATAGGCAGTCTGGGAGTAAGGAAAGAGATAGGAAAGAAGAAAGAGAAAAAGAATTGGATAGATCAGGTAAGAGAGAAGAAAGGGAGAGGTTCAGAGGGCCGGCATCCATATACACTAGAGGTAACAAGCCTCAAGGATAAGCCTATAGGGCAGCATGTGGCGTCGCACTGACATAATCTGTCCACAGAGAACACATGGAATGAAATAGCCCCAGATGATGATGTGATAGAGAATGGACTTTCTCAAGGTCAAGGCTGGAGTTAACTTTTCTTATCCATTGTTCTAAGGTTGGGGGGAGCAGGAAATTTCTATTGTAGGAGAATCAACCATTTTGCAGCATTTGATAATAAATAAAACAAAGTCATAGTTTCTTTATGGTATCAGTGTGTCGGAGTGTACAGAGTAGGGGATCTAGAGCTAAGACAAAGATTATCGGGGATAGTGGGCATCACTGATTACATTCATAAAGAGGAAAGGCTCAGACAGGTACCCATTAATGTTGATCCTAGCGGATGGGGTTCAGTAAAGACTCGTGATGGAAGTCACTCCCTGAGCCCCAATCCCAGATATCTGCATACTTCCAGCATATATAACCAATTTACCCTGTCAAAAAGCTTTTTCAACATTGATTGTCTCTAGTAGTGCTGGGCTGTATACAACAGCGCAATGGCTTGGGGAAAGAAATGCAAATAAAACTAAAACACTTGCACTTGTACCATAAGCATTAAGAGGTTTCCCAGTAAATCGTATTATAGGTAAGCCTAACTTTTCTGAAGTTCTCTCACAGTATCCAAATGTCAATGCTACAGACTTGTAAGTTGAGCGAGTCTAAAGACAGCATTACTAAGACACTAAAGTATTTCAATCATAGTTGATGTCAATATTCAATTTGTAAATCCTGATGGAAAACCATGTAACCGGAACATAGACAAAAAACGAATGAAGAACACAGCTTATATACCCACATAAAAATATATAGCTAACAACACTGCTTAAATCAGATAAGTAATTGATCTTAAGTATAAAACAAAATAGAGCCAATACACTTAAAATATATATGCAAACAGTGGTCAGTTATAAATTACATAAAGGTCTTTGTTATTGACAAGCAATACTGCATCATGACCTGAGTTAATGACCTCAAGTAACTTAATAACCAGATGAAAAATCCACTTCACATCATTCCTGTTAGGCTTATAAGTGATAACAACTCCTCTTTCTTATAAGAAGAATCTCTCTGTGCATAGGAAACTGAACTTGTTTATATCTACATGACAACAATCAATACAATGTTGGGTCACAGGTTGACGTCCTTATTGTTGACTGACGAAATGTGCTCCCTGATTCTGTCATTGAAATCATGTATCATTAAAAAGATAAAAGCATACTGTACTTACATTATAAACAGGATATTATACCACATACGAGTTGAATGAAAATCAATGTACAGCTTCATGTAGTATATTTGCTCTGTACTACTGCTCTTAAATACATTACCAGTATGGGCACAGGTCCAAGGAAGGAATTTACTTATTTCATATTTATACATATCAGTGATATTAAGCCAAGTAGGATCAACCTGATCTTTACTCCTATAGAGACTGGTTGACAATGTACTAGCTATAGTTTTCTTGGTGATGAACGCTCAACCTTCTCTGACAATTATCACATAACAGCATAAGTAGGTCCTTCCTAATGCTATTACTAATATCCCCAAGCTCAGTAATGAAAGACAATTCTCTGGAAGACTCCTTGCAGCCCCACTGGTAACATAGTAACATAGTTGAAAAGGCTGAAAAAGCCATGTGTCCATCAAGTCCATGTCAAAACACTCCTGTTGATCCAGAGGAAGGAAAAAATAAACACCCTGAAGCCATTTCCAATTTATCCCCAAGCAGGTAAAAATGTCCTTCCTGAATCCAAATGACAGTAAAGAGTTCCCTGTATCAATAACCTATCTGCAATGAAGCCATTTGTCATCATTTTCAATATTGTTCTGTGCTAGATAGGCATCCAATGTTTTTTTGAAAGCAGTTACAGTATCTGCAAGTAAGGTAATAGTCCACTAGGACTAACATTTTTTATATGTAATAGAACCTCAGATCAGTAGTTTCCAAGATAAAGTCATACATGCATCTCTAGACTGTAAGCTCTCACGAGCAGGGCCCTCTGATCCTCCTGTTCTACACATCTGATTGTACTATTAAATACCTCTGTATGTCTATTCCCCAATTGTACAGCGCTGCGGAATTAGTTGGCGCTATATACATAAAGAATAATAATAATAATAATAATAATGCATTCACATATACAAACACATACACACACATGCATAGACACACATGCATACAGACACACACATACACACACACACACACACACACACACACACATACATACATATACATACATACACACACGCACATACACACACACACACACATAAAGACACACAGACACACAAAAACACACACACATGCACATGCACACACAGACACGCACAAACACAGACACACACGCAGAAACACACAGACACATACACAGACATGTATCTAGAAATATAGAGTGCAAAACACAAGAAAAAGAGAAAAAAAGGAATCCTCTAAGCACAGTACATTTTTATAAAAATAGACAAATTACAATAAAACAATCCCCCCTTCTCCCATTGCACTTAGAGAATGCCCATCTTGGGCTTTATGCATCTCAGTGGTCCCTTCCCCTTAAACGCCACGTAGCTGTGTCCTGGTCTTGGTACAAATCCGTCATCCTGGGAACACAGTGCTGTAACACTGCACCGGAACCAAAATGTCTCACCGGGGGGGTGGGGGTGGCGGGACCCGGTAATCACAGTGCAGCGTGAAAGGGGGCAGATGCTGTACCACTGTGCCAGAAATGAAATGTCTCACAGGGTGGGGAGGGACCCAGTATTCAAAGTGCAACGTGAATGGCGGGAGGATAGATGTGCATATGTGTCTGTGTGTGTTTGTGTGTGTGTGTCAATATATCTATGTTTGTGTGTATGTTTGTATGTGTGTGGGTATATATGTGTATGTTTCTATGTGTGCGTATGTTTGGATGTGCATGTGTATGTTTGTATATATGTGTGTTTGTGTGTGTGTTTGTATGTCTGTGTGTGTTTGTATGTCTGTGTGTGTGTGTGTATGTTTGTATATATATGTGTGTGTGTGTGTGTTTGTATGTCTGTGTGTGTTTGTATGTCTGTCTGTGTGTATGTATGTCTGAGTGTGTGTGTTTGTATGTCTGTGTATGTTTGTATGTCTGCGTGTGTATATCTGTGTGTTTATGTATGTGTGTATGTCTGTGTGTGTGTGTGTGTGTATGTATGTC